>JACEEZ010000540.1:412436-429936 GCA_016584305.1 Chionoecetes opilio
GACAGATAGATAGACCGACCGACAGATAGATAGACCGACCGACAGATAGATAGACCGACCGACCGACAGATAGATAGACCGACCGAGATAGATAGACCGACAGATAGATAGGCCGACCGACAGATAGATAGACCGACCGACAGATAGATAGGCCAACCGACAGATAGATAGACCGACAGACAGATAGATAGACCGACCGACAGATAGATAGACCGACAGATAGATAGGCCGACCGACAGATAGATAGACCGACCGACAGATAGATAGACCGACCGACAGATAGATAGACCGACCGACAGATAGATAGACCGACCGACAGATAGATAGACCGACCGACAGATAGATAGACCGACCGACAGATAGATAGACCGACCGACAGATAGATAGACCGACCGACAGATAGATAGAACGACCGACAGATAGATAGACCGACCGACAGATAGATAGACCGACCGACAGATAGGCCAACCGACAGATAGATAGGCCAACCGACAGATAGATAGACCGACAGACAGATAGATAGACCGACCGACAGATAGATAACCGACAGATAGATGGGCCGACCGACAGATAGATAGACCGACAGATAGATAGACCGACCGACAGATAGATAGACCGACCGACAGATAGATAGACCGACAGATAGATAGACCGACCGACAGATAGATAGGCCGACCGACAGATAGATAGACCGACCGACAGATAGATAGACCGACCGACAGATAGATAGACCGACCGACAGATAGATAGACCGACCGACAGATAGATAGACCGACCGACAGATAGATAGACCGACCGACAGATAGATAGACCGACCGACAGATAGATAGACCGACAGATAGATAGACCGACCGACAGATAGATAGGCCGGACCGACAGATAGATAGACCGACCGACCGACAGATAGATAGACCGACAGACAGATAGATAGACCGACCGACAGAATAGATAGAACCGACCGACAGATAGATAGACCGACCGACAGATAGATAGACCGACAGACAGATAGACCGACCGACCGACAGATAGATAGACCGACAGACAGATAGATAGACCGACCGACAGATAGATAGGCCGACCGACAGATAGATAGACCGACCGACAGATAGATAGACCGACAGATAGATAGGCCGACCGACAGATAGATAGACCGACCGACAGATAGATAGACCGACCGACAGATAGATAGACCGACCGACAGATAGATAGACCGACCGACAGATAGATAGACCAACCGACAGATAGATAGACCGACCGACAGATAGATAGACCGACCGACAGATAGATAGACCGACCGACAGATAGATAGACCGACCGACAGATAGATAGACCGACCGACAGATAGATAGACCGACCGACAGATAGGCCAACCGACAGATAGATAGGCCAACCGACAGATAGATAGACCGACAGACAGATAGATAGACCGACCGACAGATAGATAGACCGACAGATAGATAGGCCGACCGACAGATAGATAGACCGACAGATAGATAGACCGACCGACAGATAGATAAGACCGACCGACAGATAGATAGACCGACAGATAGATAGACCGACCGACAGATAGATAGCCGACCGACAGATAGATAGACCGACCGACAGATAGATAGACCGACCGACAGATAGATAGACCGACCGACAGATAGATAGACCGACCGACAGATAGATAGACCGACCGACAGATAGATAGACCGACCGACAGATAGATAGACCGACCGACAGATAGATAGACCGACAGATAGATAGGCCGACCGACAGATAGATAGACCGACCGACAGATAGATAGACCGACAGATAGATAGACCGACCGACAGATAGATAGACCGACAGACAGATAGATAGACCGACCGACAGATAGATAGACCGACAGACAGATAGACCGACCGACCGACAGATAGATAGACCGACCGACAGATAGATAGACCGACCGACAGATAGATAGACCGACCAACAGATAGATAGACCGACCGACAGATAGATAGACCGACAGACAGATAGACCGACCGACCGACAGATAGATAGACCGACAGACAGATAGATAGACCGACCGACAGATAGATAGGCCGACCGACAGATAGATAGACCGACCAACAGATAGATAGACCGACCGACAGATAGACCGACCGACCGACAGATCCTCCCTAACTAATACCGGGACGCCGAAGAAAAGTGTTGATAATTTTATGATCCAGAAATCCCGACAAACGTATTTTTTTTAAGAGACAGTGGTGTTACATACGTGGAGAGTTATATTAATTGTAGTAGTAGTAGTAGTAGTAGTAGTAGTGGTAGTAGTAGTATAGGGCTTGTAGTAGTGGTGGTGGAGGTAGTATAGTGGTAGTAGTAGTAATAGTAGTGGTGGTAGTAGTACTAGTAGTGGCAGTGGTAGTAGTATAGTGGTAGCAGTAGTAATAGTAGTGGTAGTGATAGTAGTAGTTGTTGTTGTTGTTGTAGTAGTAATGGTGGTAGTAGTGGTAGTAGCAGTGGTAGAAGTGGTAGTGGTATTATTATTATTATTGGTAGTAGTAGTAGTAATAGTAATTATATGTGTGGTAGTAGAAAAGGTATGGTTGTCGTATAAGTAGCAGTAGTAATAGTGATGGTAGTGATGGTGATGGTGTTTTTAGTAGTGATAGAGATACAAGAAAATGGACGTATGGTGGTGATAGTGATGACAATAATGGTGTGATTACTAGAGTCGTACAGTACAGTGGTGAGAGTGATGGTGAAGTGATGGTGATGATGGTGTTGGCGTCATTACTATAGTCGTATTGTGTGGTGGCGAGAGTGTTGATGAAGTGATGGTGGTGGTGATGATGGTGGTGGTGGTGTACGTAGAGTCGTATAGTAGGTGCAAATGATAGTGGTGAGTGATGATGATGAAGTGATGGTGATGATGGTGATGGTGTCATTATTATAGTCGTATTGTGTGGTGATGAAGTGATGGTGGTGTTGAAGTGATGGTGATGGTGATGATGGTGGTCATGGATTAGGGGATGATGAGGCGGTCTTTTCATCCCCAACACCACGTAACACCATCACATTAACCCCAGGAGGCCATACACAGCGCCTCAACACCTCATCCTCGCCACTGCCCTGCCAACCTTTACATTCTCACAGCCTTTTGTCCCATTGTACCCTCTATGTACCCCGCAGAGACACACACACACACACACACACACACACACACACACCACAGTCATACACACACACACACACACACACACACACACACACACACACAGTCATACACACACACACACACACACACAGTCATACACTCACACACACACAGTCATACACTCACACACACAGTCATACACTCACACACACACAGTCATACACCCACACACACAGTCATACACTCACACACACACACATACACTCACACACACACACACACACACACACACACACACACACACACACACACACAGACGCACAGACGCACACACACACCACACACACACACACCACACACACACACACACACACACACACATACACACACCCACACACACACTCACACACTCAGACACACACAGACACACACACACACACACACACACACACACACACACACACAAAGACCTTCATTCCACCGTGTACCTTTATTTAAGTACCTTTTACAGCCAAATTGCAAAGAAGAGGAAAGGTAGTTGCGGTTATAATATTATCTTAAAATAAACCCATAAACTTGATTCATATAATAATTAGAGATGAATGTACGGTAGTATTGCGATATTCTTATAAGAGTTTTCAAGGGAAGATGGATGGATGGAAGGACTGAACTAAATCAATGACAAAAAAGCAAGGTGTATGATGTATATAATGTCATATACATCATATAAACTTTATGATACAATAATAGTTTATCCTTCCTTTCTATACGTACCACCTTTGATTAACTCCTTCACACCCAGATCTTTCCTTTGCTATGTGAAAAATCGTCTGTTGTTAGCCATAAAATTACGAAAAGTAGCTTAATATACCAAATTAGTTAGTGGACATGGATACTAAACAGTCATATCTATAAAATATTGCTTATATTCACTAAAAATCGTCTAATGGTACCCAAATTACCACGGAAATTACGTTCTGTGTCTCAAGGGTTAACAACACAATATTATACAACTATAGAAAAAAACCATTCTACACACAAAACAAATCAGTGAGGTAAACATAGAAACGCACACAGGGGTGGGAAACTAGAGGCGATTTCTGCGGGGGAGCAAGAGAAATTTCGCTTGCAAGCGGTCACTTTTCTCTTGCTGTATCCCCGCAGAAAACGCTCGCCGTCGCTTGCTCCATGAGATGGCGACGCGCGGCTGAGATGTAAGCAAAACAAAGATCAAATGACTATTTTGACCCTCAATATTTTCACACTGGGACGTATCCTATACCGTCATAGTCAGAAAAGTGTGCAGATTCAGGAAGTGTGTTTATAAATTAATGTGATCAAAAGTAGCCGAGGAATGAGGTGATGAAGCCAAACAAGTGGAGTTAATGTTTATGCACTGTTTTACTTAACTCTTGTTTTCGTATACTTGTACTTACACCAGTTATAAATCTATACTAATGCGATGCAAAATTTCCTCAGGAAGCCGATAGTGGTCTCAGTGTTTCTTAATATCCAATGGTATTGTCAGCAAATCGGGTAAGAGTGAGGTGTGTGAAGTTGTTGATTTTCGATCAAGTCACACATTCCAGTCTTTAACTCCAGCTGTTCTGCTGTAAACAATGTTCGAATTGTCTAACAATATAATAAAGCAATATATAAAGCTGTGACGATTATATTATCCTTAATTACACGCCGCAGCCTCCCTTATTTGATTCAAACTTTTACGATAAGACATTAAAATAAGAAAGTGTAATTGATTTTGTCGAAAGTACACTGTTGTCATTCTTTTATTGAAGCACAAACCCCCGCCACGTCAGCCGAACGCGACAGTGCCCAAACAAACATTTCTCTTGCTGCCGCAAGAAATTTCTTGCGGGTTGGGCAAGCATCTTCCCTGGATGATTGAACAGCAAGCGAAATTTGAGGAAGCGAAATTTTTTCTCAAGCGAAATTTCGCTTGCTCCCCCGCAAAAAACGCCTTAACGTAGATGATGGATATCGAAGAAAACGAAAATCTGCATTGAGGTGAAGGTCGGTGCAGATGATGAATCTGCCGGTGCTGCCTGTCCCTCTTGCTCAAGCCCGGCCCGGAGGCACATTGCCGTTCTCTGGAATAGTATGTGGGATGTCTCTAGCCAATAACTGATGTCCAAGCTCGTGACGTCACATTGGGGTGGAGCTTATGTTATCGCTGGGCTATAATCTGTATGTTGGGGGAGGCGGTGGCCGAGTGGTTAGCGTCTTGGAGTGGTGAGCTTGATGTCCAGAGTTCGAATCCTGTCGGGGTCAACTCTTTCAACCATCTTTAACGCGGTCGATAAGAGCCTGGTATAGGTGAGCTCAAGGCCCCGAGATCAAGTCCCACCAAGGTGCAACTGTCAAATCCATCGTCGAGTGGGCGAAGACACCCGCATGCAGCATACCTGTACTTTCAACTGCGACTACAAGTGCGGCGGAAGGAACACCAGGTGGCAGCATGAGCCTAAACTGAGGGTCAGACCATCACAGAAAACAGGATCTTCACCTATAGACCACATAACATATAAAGATCCAGCCTGCGCCACAACGGGCGAGGGCCAACCATCACGACCCTCCAGAATGTGCAGGCCCAACCACCTGACCACTCAAGGAAAACATAATAGCTTACAGGCGTTATAGGCTTCAACGTAAAAAAGAAATTTTATTTAAGATTAAACAAATCTAATTGTTTAATTTAACCTAACTTAACCTAACCAAGACTAATTAGACTGTTAAAATAATGAAACAGATTATAACCCGGTCAGATCACTTAAGCTCCACCCCCATGTGACGTCACGAGCTTAGACAACGGTGATTGGCTACAGACATCCCCACACCACATGCTATTCCAGAGAACGGCAACATGCTGCCCGGCGTGATGGCATGAAGGGCTCGCCACGTCACAAAGCAATGCGATGCGGCTGCCAGTTCGATTCCCGAGACTTTGGTCGTGATGAGGGAGAAGTGTTTGAGGGTCGATAAGACATGATGGATTCTTTCTTCTCTCTCTCTCGCTCTCTCTCTCTCTCTCTCTCTCTCTCTCTCTCTCTCTCTCTCTCTCTCTCTCTCTCTCTCTCTCTCTCTCTCTCTCTCTCTCACACACACACGACACAGGCCACACAGCTAGCTTGGCAAGTCTCCCGTCTTTGTCCTGATCTGCTATGTAATTATTAGCATGACGATGAGGAGTGTCGAGCTCAGACAATGATGCATGGTACAGGCTATATGTACTGACATAGTGTGGGAGTGGAGATGTGGGTGATCAGGTAGGTTAAGAAGGGAGGAGGAGGGAGAATAGATAAATTTTCATCCTATCTAGACATTTGCAAGTCCCAACTACAAGGTATGACTAACAGAACCCGTCAGCCGAACTAGGCGGATCAAGCTGACGATGGCAGGGACGCTACAATTGCGTAGCTCACGATCTACAACTTGCACCCTGACGGTAAGGAGGTGGGAGGAGGAGGATGTGTGGTGGAGGAGGAGGGAGGAGGAGGAGGAGGAGGAGGAGGAGGAGGAGGAGGGATGTTGGAGAATGATGTGAATGGGAAATATCGAGTTGCTGAGACGATGGGGAAATTTGAGGCAGATTATGACAAAGAAAAAGAAGAAAGGAGAAGAAAAAAGTACAGAAAAGAAGTAAAGGAAGAAGTTATGCAAATGAAAAAAGAAAAAAAGAAAGGAAGAAATGAAGAAAAAGGAAAAATAAAAAAGAAGAAAGTAGACGAACATGAAGAAGCAAAAGAAAAGGGAAGAAAAAATAGATAAACAAAGAGAACAATGGAGCAAATAAAGAAAAAGAAACAGAAAAAGATGACGGTGAATACAACAGCTCCCAGCAACACTAAAGTACTCACTCACTCCTATACTTAACATATTACCGATACTTAACATATTACCGCCTAGCACGTGCATGTACTAAATCACCACCACCCCCCCACCCACCACCCCCCCCACCACCACCCCCACCACCCCCCCCCACCCCCACCACCCCCCACCCCCCCACCCCCCCCACCACCACCCCCACCCCCACCATCACCCCCACCCCCACCACCCCCACCACCACCACGCTCTTCTCCGAACACTGGAAGAGCAAGCAAGTCCAGAGGCGAGGCGGGTTGTTAGGTAGTGAAATGACCTCCCTGTTGAGTGCGGTCATATAGGGGTCACGAGGTCACACTGCAACGGGGTGAGGGAAGGGAGGGAAGGGAAGAAGAGATAGCATACACAAGACAAGGAAATCGTGCATTGGCTAAGTGAGATAAGAAGCCAAAGAGAAGATAAGACAAATGCAACTTCATGTAGAAAAGTAGGAAGTTTTGTAGTAGGGAAAAATGAAGAAGCAAAAGAGGCAAAAAAAAATAAAAGGAAGCAATGAAGAAAAAAAGAGAAAAAAAGATAGACGAACATGAAGAAAAAGAAAAATTAAGAAAAATACAGAAAATAGCAGGAAAGAAAAGATACTGTGCAAAGAATGAAATGACGAGAAGAAATTAAAGTGTTGCCATTACTGATAGACTTATATAGGACATTACTTATATAGGATAAGATAGATATATAGACATGATAGGTGATAACATTTTAGATAATATAGATAAGGTAATACAAATTCACATGGGGAAAAGAAAAGAAAGATACTATGCAAAGAATGGAATGATAAGAACGTAAGAACATAAGGAAGCTACAAGAGGCTGGGAGACCTACACGTGGTAGTTCCTGTTACTTACTTAACCACTAGACTACCTACATCCACCTTTCATCCCCATCCATAACACTGTCTAGCCTCCTTTTAAAACTCCCTATTGACTCCTCACTAACTACCTGACGACTGAGTCCATTCCAATCATCCACCACCCTATTTGTGAAGCAGTTTCTCCCTATTTCCTTTTTCAAAATCTACGCTTTTCCAGCTTGAATCCGTTACTGATGAGAAGAAATTTAAGTGTTGCCATTACTGATAGACTTATATAGGACTCCAAGCTTTGCCTTATAAGGGCTGTGGGACCCCTGTGAGGCTGTGGCTGAGCTGTGACCTTCAGGGTAAAGGGTTGAGGTCTGTGTGGAGGCGGTGAATAGGTCCTCCCCCCCCCCCCTGCCCTCCCTCCCTCCCTCCTTTCTTTCTTTGTCCCTCCAACTATTTCACTTTCCCTACATGTCCTTCCTTCTTTTCTTAATCTTCCTCCTTATCCCTTTTAATGTTCCTCCTTCATTCTCTTAGTTCTTCCATTCTTTCCTCTTCTTCTTCTTCTACTCCTTTCTTTCTTTGTCCCTCCCTCCTTCCTTCTCTTTTTATCTTCCTTATCCTTCTTCTGTCCCTTCTTCTTTCACTTGTTTCTCTTCCTCTACAGTCTTTCCTTTTCTTCATCTCCTTCTTCTTCATCTCCTTCTTCTTCTCCTCCTTTCTTTCTTCGTCCCTCCGCCCATTTCACTTTTCCTCTACGTCCTTCCTTCTCTTCTAAATCTTTCTTCTTATATGTTCCTTCTTCCTTTTACATTCTTTCTTCTTCTTCTTCTTCTCCTTTTCTTCTTCTTCTCCTTTTCTTCTTCTCCTCCTTTTCTTCTTCTCTCACTATTTCACTTGCCTTCCACCTCCTTCCTTCTCTTCTTAATCTTCCTTATCTCTTTTCTGTTCCTTCTTCATCTTCCTTCTGTTCCTCTTCCTCTCCATTCTTTCCATTTCTTCACCTCCTCCTCCTCCTTCTTCTTCTTCTAATAATCCTTCTTTTCAATCTTCCTCTTTATCCCTTTTACGTTCCTTCTTCATCCTCCTTCTATTCCTCTTCTGAAACATTCTTGCCTTGTCTTCATCTCTATCTTCAAAACTTTCCCTTAGTCTACACATCTCCGTCCTCCAAACACATCTTCCCGGTTCTTTCTCTTTCTCTTTCCCTGCTATCCTCCCCTCCCCTCCCTCCTCTCTTCTCTTATTGGCGGTCTCTTCTTCATCTCCTTACCGAGGCAGGGGTGGGGGAAGGGGAAGGGGTGGGGGCAGGGGAGGGGGAAGGGGAAGGGGTGTTGGGGGTAGGGGAAGGGGGGGAGAAGGGGAAGGGTAGGGGAGGGAGAAGGGGAAGGAAGGGTGGGGGGAAGGGGAAGGGGGAAGGAGAGGGGAAGGGGGAAGGGAGGGGAAGGGAAGGGGTAGGGGTTGCTTCTTCACATTCCTTTGGAGAGAGAGAGAGAGAGAGAGAGAGAGAGAGAGAGAGAGAGAGAGAGAGAGAGAGAGAGAGAGAGAGAGAGAGAGAGAGAGAGAGTATGGTAGGCAGGTAGAAAACACTAAAATGAAATGACTTCACTTCCCTTTGACCTTCCTCTCTCTCTCTCTCTCTCTCTCTCTCTCTCTCTCTCTCTCTCTCTCTCTCTCTCTCTCTTCCCTAAAGCTCTTGCAACCCAGAGAGAGAAACAATATAACAGAGACTCCTAAACTGACAGAGACAAATGAGTAAGTACTGAGGTCAAGGTATCACTTAGGAAAAAAACGATTGCTTCATGAGATGTTTAAAGACTGCAACCTCGAACCATCGGCGACCTGACACTCTTTCGATTATTATCTTGCTTAGTTCATAATTATACTGGTTTTTTTAACGAGGCGAAAAATCCTGACCCCTTGCTGTGACTGACTGATATTTGATGCCAGAAGGGAATACTACGCTTCTGCTTAATTTCAGTTGTATTTTATCATAGTTAACCCTATCATCAGGTAAACATAGGCATAGCTTTGAGCATGAGACCTTAACCCCTTCACACCCAGATCTTTCCTTTGCTAGAAGAAATGTGTCTGTTGTTAGCCATAAAATCGCGAAAAGTAACTGAATATACCAAATGAGTTAGTCGACAAGGTTACTAAACAGGTTATATCTATAAAATATTGCTTATATTCACTAAAAACCGTCTAATGGTAGCCAAATTACAATAGAAAGTGCGTTCTGAGCCTCAATGGGTAAAGATAGAATGGAATTTTCGTTTCGTAAAAAAATAAGACTAAGTTAGTTATTTCACAGACCTCAATTTCTACTTATTATTTTGTTCTTGCTTAGCGTTTGCATAACAAGCGAAGGGTGACAAAGATTTTATTAGCACCTGTCGTTTTACCTTCGAAGCTAAGATGCCCAAGCTAAACCCATCATGACACAGGCTGTTATAAGAATGATTTATAACGAAGGTAGAGCGTCAATGTTGGACAGGTATAGTCTATTTTTTTTATTATGGTCAAAATGCAGTAAGGAAGCCACACACCCTAGCCTCTCCTTCTATTCTACGGGGCAGCTGATTGGTGCACTCCTCGTATCATCACTACCAATCACAATATCTTCACTACTTAACAGCGGCGTGACCACTGGACAGAGCAATCTTCACTACAGAGGGTGACAAAATAAAAAATCCCTTTGCAGTGAAGATTGCTCTGTCCAGTGGTCACGCCGCTGTTAAGTAGTGAGGATATTGTGATTGGTAGTGATGATACGAGGAATGCACCAATCAGCTGCCCCGTAGAATAGAGGGGGAGGCAGGGGGCGTGGCTTCCTTACTGCATTTTGACCATAATAAAAAAATAGACTATAGTTATAAGGACGATTTATAACGAAGGTAGAGCGTCAATGTTGGACAGGCTGTTATAAGGCTGATTTATAACGAAGGTAGAGCGTCTGTATCACCGTTATACACTTGCGCCCCGTCTACAATCTATCTAACGTGATTGTATCGATGAAATTACACACCGACGCGACGCCTCGTGTGCTTATCCCGCCACTCCTGGTTTTAGATTAATTTTTAAGGTGACCGCTATTACCTACTACCAGTCGCCTGCACACACACACACACACAACACACACACACACACACACACACACACACACACATTCACATATACCACACACACCACACCCACACACACACACACACACACACACCACATCCACACCACACACACACACACACCCACACATCCACATATACCACACACCACACACACACACACACACACACACCACACACACCACACACACATCCACATACACACCACACACACACACACCCACACACCCACATATACCACACCACACACACACACACACACACCACACATACACCACACACACACACACACACACCACACACACACCACACACACACACACACACACATCCACCACACACCACACCCACATATACCACACACACACACACACACACACACACACACACACACACACACACACACACACCACACACACACACGCACACCACACACACACACACACACACATCCACATACACACCACACACACACACACCCACACACCCACATATACCACACAGCACACACACACACACCACACACACACACACACCCCACACACACACACACACACAGACATACTATGAGGGTTTCTTTACAAGGTGGCATCGCTGTACCTTAATACTCTGACCTCTGTATGGACAGTCTTGGCAAGGCAATAGACAGTACCTCGCTAGTCACCCCGACATGGCGTTTGCTTTGCCCCTAATTGCTACTTCTCAACAAGGAATGTGAAGAGATTAAAGCTATTATACACTCACTCGAGAGGCGTAGAGTAAGGGGCGATCTGATAGAAGTTTTTAAGTGGATAAAGGGATACAATAAAGGCGATGTAGGAACAGTTCTTACGGCTAGTAATCAGGGTAGAACAAGAAGTAACGGATAAACTGGAAAAGCGTAATTTAAAAAGAAATAGGGAAAAACTGGTTCACAAATAGGGTGGTGAATGATTGGAATGGACTCAGTCGTCAGGTAGTTAGTGGTGAGTCATTAGGAGTTTTAAAAGGAGGCTAGGACAGTGTTATGGATGGGGATGAAAGGTGGATGTAGGTAGTGTTAAGTAACAGGAACTACCTCGTGTAGGTCTCACGGCCTCATGTAACTTCCTTATTTTCTTAGGTTCTTATAAATGAAGACAGAGCAGAAGAAAGAAGTGTTTGAAATAGAGGGATACAAATAAAGGTAGCGGAGGAATAACAAGCAATATGAAAATGAAGGAAAAATAAGACCATGAAGAAAAAAGAACAAGAAAATAAGAGGAAAAAACGAGACTACGAAAAGTTATTGACGATTAAGAAAACAATAAAAATAATAATTAAGAAAAAAAAAGAAGCGGACACATTTAAACAGAAGAAATAAACGAAACAAAACAAATACATCAAATATCTATAAACACTAAACAGAGTGAACGCGAGAACAAAATGAACAAGCTCCTTATGAACGCGAGAACAAAATGAACGAGCTCCTTAAGAACGCGAGAACAAAATGAACGAGCTCCTTAAGAACGCGAGAACAAAATGAACGAGCTCCTTAAGAACGCGAGAACAAAATGAACGAGCTCCTTAATGAACGCGAGAACAAAATGAACGAGCTCCTTAAGAACGCGAGAACAAAATGAACAGCTCCTTAGAACGCGAGAACAAAATGAACGAGCTCCTTAAGAACGCGAGAACAAAATGAACGAGCTCCTTATGAACGCGAGAACAAAATGAACGAGCTCCTTAAGAACGCGAGAACAAAATGAACGAGCTCCTTATGAACGCGAGAACAAAATGAACGAGCTCCTTAAGAACGCGAGAACAAAATGAACGAGCTCCTTAAGAACGCGAGAACAAAATGAACGAGCTCCCTATGAACGCGAGAACAAAATGAACGAGCTCCTTATGAACGCGAGAACAAAATGAACGAGCTCCTTATGAACGCGAGAACAAAATGAACGAGCTCCTTATGAACGCGAGAACAAAATGAACGAGCTCCTTATGAACGCGAGAACAAAATGAACGAGCTCCTTATGAACGCGAGAACAAAATGAACGAGCTCCTAGAACGCGAGAACAAAATGAACGAGCTCCTTAAGAACGCGAGAACAAAATGAACGAGCTCCTTAAGAACGCGAGAACAAAATGAACGAGCTCCTTAAGAACGCGAGAACAAAATGAACGAGCTCCTTATGAACGCGAGAACAAAATGAACGAGCTCCTATGAACGCGAGAACAAAATGAACGAGCTCCTATGAACGCGAGAACAAAATGAACGAGCTCCTTATGAACGCGAGAACAAAATGAACGAGCTCCTTAGAACGCGAGAACAAAATGAACGAGCTCCTTAGAACGCGAGAACAAAATGAACGAGCTCCTTAAGAACGCGAGAACAAAATGAACGAGCTCCTATGAACGCGAGAACAAAATGAACGAGCTCCTTATGAACGCGAGAACAAAATGAACGAGCTCCTTAGAACGCGAGAACAAAATGAACGAGCTCCTTAAGAACGCGAGAACAAAATGAACGAGCTCCCTATGAACGCGAGAACAAATGAACGCTAGAGAACAAAATGAACGAGCTCCTTAGAACGCGAGAACAAATGAACGAGCTCCTTTGAACGCGAGAACAAATGAACGGCCTAGAAGCGAGAAAAAGAACGACTCCTAGAACGCAAACAAAATGACTCAACGAGAAAAATAACTCAGACACATGATACTAATAACTGCAGAAAAAAGAAGTTTGACCCAAACATGAAGATTAAACCAACAAATGATAAAGCTCAACCTGCTTCCTTGCAAGAATAACAACTTGCAGAAAAAAAAAATAGTTACCCAACAGAAAGAATTAAACTCAAAACACAAGATAAAGCAAACAGTATCCAGTAAATAAACAAGCGATAAAAGAACAATAAGAAACAGAAGAATACAAACAAAACTATACAAACGCAGAACGTAGCAAACAAGATCGAACAGTACAAGACAAGTAATGAACCAGTCTACAGAACAAGTACAAAACAAGATACAAGAACAGATACAGAACAAGATACGAACAAGAACAGAACAGGACAAGAACAGATACAAGACACAAGAACAAGATACAGATACAAGAACAGAACAAAGATACAAGATACAAGAACAAGACAGAACAAGATACAAGAACAGATACAAGAACAAGATACAAGAACAAGTACAAGAACAAGATACAAGAACAAGATACAAGAACAAGATACAAGAACAAGAAAGAACAAGATACAAGAACAAGATACAAGAACAAGATACAAGAACAAGATACAAGAACAAGATACAAGAACAAGATAACAAGATACAAGATACAAGAATACAAGAACAAGAACAAAAAGATACAAGAACAAGATACAAGAACAAGATACAAGAACAAGATACAAGAACAAGATACAAGAACACAAACAAGAACAAACAGAACAAGATACAAGAACAAGATACAAGAACAAGATACAAGAACAAGATACAAGAACAAGATACAAGAACAAGATACAAGAACAAGATACAAGAACAAGATACAAGAACAAGATACAAGAACAAGATACAAGAACAAGATACAAGAACAAGATACAAGAACAAGATACAAGAACAAGATACAAGAACAAGATACAAGATACAAGAACAAGAACAAGATACAAGAACAGATACAAGAACAAGATACAAGAACAAGATACAAGACAGATACAAGAACAAGATACAAGAACAAGATACAAGAACAAGATACAAGAACAAGATACAAGAACAAGATACAAGATACAAGATAACAAGATACAAGAACAAGATACAAGAACAGAACAGATACAAGAACAAGATACAAGAACAAGATACAAGAACAAGAACAAGAACAAGAACAAGATACAAGAACAAGATACAAGAACAAGATACAAGAACAAGATACAAGAACAAGATACAAGAGAACAAGAACAAGAACAAGAACAAGATACAAGAAACAAGATACAAGAACAAGATACAAGAACAAGATACAAGAACAAATAAAGATACAAGAACAAGATACAAGATACAAGAACAAGATACAAGAACAAGATACAAGAACAAGAACAAGATACAAGAACAAAGAAACAAGATACAAGAACAAGTACAAGAACAAGATACAAGAACAAGAACAAGAACAAGAACAAGAACAAGAACAACAAGATACAAGAACAAGGATACAAGAACAAGATACAAGAACAAGATACAAGAACAAGATACAAGAAACAAGATACAAGAACAAGATACAAGAACAAGATACAAGAACAAGATACAAGAACAAGATACAAGAACAAGATACAAGAACAAGATAAAAAAGCAAGATACAAGAACAAGATACAAGAACAAGATACAAGAACAAGAACAAAGATACAAGAACAAGATACAAGAACAAGATACAAGAACAAGATACAGAAAAACAAGATACAAGAAACAAGAACAAGATACAAGACAGATACAAGAACAAGATACAAGAAACAAAGAACAAGAAAGTACAAGAACAAGATACAAGAACAAGATACAAGAATACAAGAACAAGATACAAGAACAAGATACAAGAACAAGATACAAGAACAAGACAAAACAAGATACAAGAACAAGTACAAGAACAAGATACAAGAACAAGATACAAGAACAAGAACAAGATACAAGATACAAGAACAAGATACAAGAACAAGATACAAGAACAAGAACAAGATACAAGAACAAGATACAAGATACAAGAACAAGATACAAGAACAAGATACAAGAACAAGATACAAGAACAAGATACAGAGAACAAGATACAAGAAACAAGGTACAAGAACAAGATACAAGAACAAGATACAAGAACAAGAACAAGAACAAGATACAAGAACAGATACAAGAACAAGAACAAGAACAAGAACAAGACAAGAACAAGATACAAGAACAAGATACAAGAACAAGATACAAGAACAAGAACAAGATACAAGAACAAGATACAAGAACAAGATACAAGAACAAGATACAAGAAAACAAGATACAAAGAACAAGAACAAGAAGATACAAGAACAAGATACAAGAACAAGATACAAGAACAAGATACAAGAACAAGATACAAGAACAAGATACAAAAAATACAAGAACAAGATACAAGAACAAGATACAAGAACAAGATACAAGAACAAGATACAAGAACAAGAAAAGAACAAGAACAAGAACAAGATACAAGAACAAGAACAAGATACAAGAAACAAGATACAAGAAAGAACAAGATACAAGAACAAGATACAAGAACAAGAAACAAGAAAAATACAAGAACAAGATACAAGAAACAAGATACAAGAACAAGATACAAGAACAAGATACAAGAACAAGATAGCAAGAACAAGATACAAGAACAAGATACAAGATACAAGACAAGATACAGAAAGAAAACAAGACAAAACAAGATACAAGAACAAGATACAAGAACAAGATACAAGAAACAAGATACAAGAACAAGATACAAGAACAAGATACAAGAACAAGAACAAGATACAAGAACAAGATACAAGAACAAGATACAAGAACAAGATACAAGAACAAGATACAAGAACAAGATACAAGAACAAGATACAAGAACAAGATACAAGAACAAGATACAAGAACAAGATACAAGAACAAGAACAAGATACAAGAACAAGATACAAGAACAAGATACAAGAACAAGATACAAGAACAAGATACAAGAACAAGAACAAGATACAAGAACAAGATACAAGAACAAGATACAAGAACAAGATACAAGAACAAGATACAAGAACAAGATACAAGAACAAGATACAAGAACAAGATACAAGAACAAGATACAAGAACAAGATACAAGAACAAGATACAAGAACAAGATACAAGATACAAGAACAAGATACAAGAACAAGATACAAGAACAAGATACAAGAACAAGATACAAGAACAAGATACAAGAACAAGATACAAGAACAAGATACAAGAACAAGATACAAGAACAAGAACAAGATACAAGAACAAGATACAAGAACAAGACGAAGACAAGTTTCCGGGCATGGTTTGTTGGTGGTGAGGCGGAAGTGTTGCCACAAGGGACGAGGAAACAAATGCCGAGAAGGGACAAAACCGCGACCCTTGTGGGAAATACTCTCGGGAATCCAAAGGACAAGGTTTTCTGAGAATTGAGTCACTGCGTACGTCTCCTTCAGGCCCTGGATACACACTGGGCAAGGTTATAGAGTCCTTTGTGCATCTTAGCATCTTAATTAAGTAGCCTGAAGAGGATTTTTGGTCAATTTATAGTTTCACCCAACCAACGATTTTCTGATGCGCCTTATGTTTTTCTGGTGTGTTTTTATGTGTTTTGAATGAATCTGCTAACCGTTTCTGTCGCAATTTTATTTATTTTGCAGAAATGAAAAAAAAAAAAAAAAAATGAACCTAAACCTAAACCTAACCTTTACCTACCTAAAAAATAAAAAAAATAAAAAAATTGCGACACAAACGGTTAGCAGATTCATTCAAAACACATAAAAATTACACCAGAAAAACATAAGGCGCATCGGAAAATCGTTGGTTGGGTGAAACTATAAATTATCCGGATTTTTGGA
>JACEEZ010000540.1:437436-464936 GCA_016584305.1 Chionoecetes opilio
GTGTTATGTTAGGGTGGATAGAGGTATTTGACAGATGGATGGATGGATGGATAAATAAATAAGAAGACAGACAAAACCGACACACATACAGACACAGATAGATAAATGGATAGATAGACAAACAGAAAGAGAGCTAGAGAGAAAGAGATAGATACATGGATATGGATAAAGTAATGGATAGATACTAATAAAAATACACATTTAATATACAAACAAACAAATGAAAAACAGAAAAACATACGAACCTACAGACTTCTCATAAAAAAAAGGAAAAAAATGGACACGTAAAAAATCTGAAATACAAAAAAAGGAAAAAAAATGGAAGAAAGGACACTTAACAAAATAAAATAAAATAAAAAACGTAATAACTTGATAAAAACACACACACACACACACACACACACACACACACCACACACACCACGACTCACGCCCTACACACCATAAAGAAGAAAAACCAATATAAAACAGTACCGGATAACCTCTCGATATAACAAGACACTGTAATAATGTAATATCAACCCTTGTTCCTCCTACCACTGCCTACTATACTCGCCGCACGTTAAGTTGGCGAAAATGTGGCCCCTCACTCCCCCTTCCGAACGCACGGGATTGGCTGAGGTGTTGGGTGTTGGGGCTTTAGGGCGGAACTTGGAGTAAGGCATTCTCACCCAACACCCAACGCCTCAGCCAATCCCGTGCGTTCGGAAGGGGGGGGGGGTGGGGTGAGGGGGCCACATTTTCGCCAACTTAACGTGTGGCGAGTATATACAGGGGCCAAAATCAGGTAAGATATCACACTCGAGTTAACACTATTACGTCCTCTGCTATTCCTTGTACACTTAAGAGATGATAGTCCTATAAATTTTCATGCATTTCCTCCTAGATTTTCTTTTCTCTGCCTCATTTTCGCCAACTTAACGTGCGGCGTCTATACCCTTATCCTTATCTTGTCCCTCTATCCCTAGCCTTACTACCCTTATCTTGTCCTTCTATCCCTAGCCTTACTACCTTCTATCCCTAGCCTTACTACCCTCTATCTTGTCCTTCTATCCCTAGCCTTACTACCTTCTATCCCTAGCCTTACTACCCTCTATCTTGTCCTTCTATCCCTAGCCTTACTACCCTCTATCTTGTCCTTCTATCCCTAGCCTTACTACCTTCTATCCCTAGCCTTACTACCCTCTATCTTGTCCTTCTATCCCTAGCCTTACTACCTTCTATCTTGTCCTTCTATCCCTAGCCTTACTACCCTTATCTTGTCCCTCTATCCCCAGCCCTTATCCCTATTCCCTTATCTTATTTATCCCTTTCTCCTATCATCTTTATTGTCTTATTTTCTTCTTAACGTCACGTTGCATGATGTTGCGAAGCGGCTGCAACATTACTACCCTCATCCTTATCTTGTCCCTCCCTCCCCAGCCGTCCCTGCGAACCACCAGTATGGCCGGCATGCCCTACGACTTCGACTGGGGCGTGGAAGACGAGGAGAGCGGCAACGCCTTCAGCCACTTCGAGAACAGCGACGGCAGCACCACCCAGGGGGAGTACCGCGTGCTGCTGCCTGACGGACGCACCCAGGTGAACGCCGGGGTGGCAGGGAGGGAGGGAGGGAGGGAGGGAGGGAAGGGAGGGAAGGAGGGAGTGAGGGAGAAAGGAAGGTAGTTAAGGAGGGAAGGAAGAAGGGAAGGAGGGAGTTAGGGAGGGAATACATACATAGCAATACATAGGAAGAACAGGAAGAACAGACACCAGAAGACCTATTTGGAAGGAAGGAGTGAGGAGTGAGGGTGAGTAAGGGAGGAGGAGTGGAGTGAGTGAGTGAGTGAGTGAGTGAGTGAAGGAGGGAGTGAGGGAGGGAATGAGTCAGTGAGTGAATGAAGGATAAAGGAAGGGAAGTTGGGAGAGGAGTGAATGAGTGAGGGAAGGAGAGAGTGTGTGATTATATGAGTCAAGGAGTGAGTGAGTGAGTGAGTGAAGAAGGGAGGGAAGGAAGGAGAGAGTGAGGGAGGACTTCTCATTCTATAACATTAAAATAACTAAAGATCAACGTAAGGTAACACGAGAAAACCTAAATATCTGCATGTGTATTTTATAGTGTCAATGTTTTTAACTCTCATCATGTCCTTTCTCCTCTTCTACAATATTAAAATAACTAAAGATAAACGCAAAGATATCACGAAAACATACACATTCCTATCGTGACAATGTCTTTTAACTCTCACTGTGTCCCAATTAATAACTAAATAATAACTCCGTAACTAGATATTTGCGTAGTATTATCAAGGTTTTTTAC
The DNA here is from genome assembly GCA_016584305.1 of Chionoecetes opilio. NCBI lineage: Eukaryota > Metazoa > Arthropoda > Malacostraca > Decapoda > Majidae > Chionoecetes > Chionoecetes opilio. The sequence goes on from JACEEZ010000540.1 coordinate 439,733, forward strand.
TCTCACTGTGTCCCAATTAATAACAAAATAATAACCGTAACTAAATATTTGCGTAGTATTATAAACAAATATTCACTCTCACCGTGTCCTTTCTTTCTTCTTCTGGTCTTCAGGTGGTCAAGTTCTTCGACAACGGCGGAGGCTTCAACGCCGTGGTTACCTACGAGAAATAACCTTCCAACGACCTGCCCTTCCCTAGCCTTTCTCTTCCTACACTGCCTCTATCCTTACCTTCCTTATTTATCCTTCCTTCCTTCCTTCCCACCTTCCTTCCTTCCTTCCTTCCTTCCTTCCTTCTTTTCCTTCCTCTTCTTACCTTGTCTCTATCTTTACCTCCTCTATTTCTTCTTCTTCCTTCCTTATTTTTCCTTCCTTCCTTCCTTTGCCCTTCTCTTTCCTTACCTTCCTTCCTTCCTTCCTTATTTTTCCTTCCTTCCTTCCTTACCCTTCTCTATCCGTATCTTCCTTATTTCGCCTTCCTTCCTTCCTTCCTTTCCTACCTTGCCTATACCCTTACGTCTCCTATTTCTTCTTCCTTCATTCCTTACCCTTCCCTATCCTTCCTTTACCTTGCCTCTAACTATACCTCCCCTATTTCTCCTTCCTTCCTAACCTTCCCTTCGTCCTCTCTCACCTCTCCAATCTCTCTCACTCCTCCTCGGGCACCGGTATTAACCCTGCCCTTGCACGGTTAATGCCCGTCGGCGGAGGCCCAAGACGATGTTACGACGATTTATCTGCCGTGTTTCTACCCTTGAATCCTGGTGGTGGCTCGTTTGGCGAAGATTATACTCTCTCTCTCTCTCTCTCTCTCTCTCTCTCTCTCTCTCTCTCTCTCTCTCTCTCTCTCCAAATGTTGTACACTCCTGATGAAAACAGTTCTTTCTCTACTAAAGTTATTTATATCATAATTTTTTTGGTGGGTGTGAAATAATAACGAGTAGTTTCATAATAAAAAGTGAATGAAATTACTACTGTGTCTTTTTAGTCTTGTTTTTAGTATTCATGCAAGAGTTAACGTGATGTTTGAGGTTGATGTGTTTGTGTTAATTGAAGGGAATGGGGGGGGGTGGGGGGGTGAGGTGGAGGGTAGGAGTGTTGTGACTGGTGTATGGGGGGGTGAGGTGGAGGGTAGGAGTGTGGTGACTGGGTATGTGGGTGGTGAGGTATGTAAGGAAGGTGGTGTGTGGTGGAGGCTGTGGTATAAGGTGGTGTGTGTGTGTGTGTGTGGTGTGTGTGTGTGTTGTTGTGTGTGTGTGTTGTGTGTGTTTTGTGTGTGTTTGTGTTTGTATGGTGTGTGTGTGTTGTGTGTGTGTGTGTGTCAGATTTTGTGTAGTGTGTGTGTGTGTGTGTGTGTGTGTGTGTGTGTGTGTGGTTGGTGTGTGTAAGTAAGATGTGTGTGTGTGTGTGTGTGTGTGTGTGTGTGTGTGTGTGTGTGTGTGTGTGGTGTGTGTGTGTGTTTGTGTGTGTGTGTGTGTGTGTGTGTGTGTGTGTGTGTGTAGTAGATTGTGGTGGTGTGTGTGTGTGTAGTAAGATGTGTGTGTGTGTGTGTGTGTGTGTGTGTGGTGTGTGTAGTAAGATGTGTGGTGAGTAGCGAGTGTTTTTTTAGTGTGCAAGGAAACATGGGGTAAATTTTCACATATTTTATCTCCAAAAAAGAAAAAAAAACCATCTTCTTAGTAACGAATGTCGATAATAAGTGTAATTTCTTGGTCTTAACTTTCCTAATCGCAGGTTAAAGGCAGATGTTCAATGCGCTATAAAGATCACACACACTTATTGGCTCATCTTCATATAGAGGAATAAAAACAATATCTTTAAGCTAGTGTTATCAAGGTTAAATGTTTAAGAATCATAGCAATAATGCTCATCTGTCTCCCAAAACACACCAATTTCTCCTCTCCTTCAATCAAAACACACCAATTTCTCCTCTCCTTCAATCAAAACACACCAATTTCTCCTCTCCTCCAATCAAAACACACCATTTTAGGTCCCCTTAGAGCTAGTGCACTAAGCTATAAGATAGGAAAGATCGCCACCCAGGGCAAACTCTGGGTATACAGGCAACCAATACCAACATCTGGTTACTAACATAACCAGGCTACACATGAGGCGAATTTTGGTGAAGAAGCTGTAAGAAGCCGGCTTCTTGCAGCTTGCGTTTTCTTTATGGCGTGGCACTTTTAGAAAAGCCGGCCTTCTTACGGTATTGGCCGCTGTCAAGCCGGAAGAAGCTGGAAGAAGCGAGCGCTAGGGCTCGCTTAACCCACGTCTTTCTTGCCGCTTGGTGCCGTGACGTCAGAGATAACAACAAATATGGCGGGACGGGCAGAGATTCTCAGACAGTGAGTACGTCGTAGAAATCTGTATTACAGATAACAGAACACAAGTAAACACATAGATGTACATTAGAAGCATGGACATACCTTAGACCACGAACAAGAATTATACAAGGTTAATGACAACCCAGAACAACCTTTAAACAGGTGAAAAGAATGATCTGTCTTATCAGGCTGACGTAGTCACTAAGCAGCGACGTAGTGAGTGTTTTGCTGAATTTTCGCTGATAATATGGGCACAAATTAGCCTGATTTGTACATTTAGTAGCACGGGCTTACTATCGGACACACTAATAGAGCTAATGAAGGACATGGTGATATGGATAAGTCCCGTCTTGTGAAATAACGTTCTCGAGTCTTTTACATTAACACAAGACTTGTTTTTCTAATTTTACTAGTTATGGCTATCAAAAGCAGCCCGGAACGCTTTCGCTGATCATTCTGCCTCCAATTTTGGTTCTAGAGATCTCTCAACAACGTTGTGAGAACGTAAAATGTTGGAACTCTCTCGCCGACGGGGACGAGAGTACTACCAAACCTTCACCATCATCCGAATTCCACCACAAAACATTGCAAGATTCTTAAGTATGCATGACATTACTGTTGACGACATGAACAATTTAATGTGTAATAGAGGTGCTGATAGGTTATTGTGGAAATGGACTAGCCTTGCGTTGAGGGAAAATCTTAAGAACAAGGGCTCCACGGTAAGCTGACCCAAATGTTGGTCTCTATGTGTTTATACTTACTGTCCCTTAACACATCGTTTAGATGTTTAATGAGTGCCCGATCCTTACTTTGCCTACATGGCCGATATTAAATTTTCAGGTTCTTGAGAAGAACTAATGTCCCGTATGGGTTAGGTTAGTCAGTCTGGTCAGGTTAGTTTAGTTTAGGTTTAGGGCACAGCCCGATGGGCTCGAGGGGGGTGTAGGTTAGGTTCTGTAGAGTTTTTGTCATCTTTAAAATTAAAGGCTCACATCCTATCTTCCTTCTTCTTATAGCCAACAAGCCTTGGTGACAAGGTGAAACCGTGGAGTTTTTGGGTGGGGGAGCACACATCTAAAGGGAAAATATGGCCCCGATAAAGTCTAATGAACTAGGTACATTTCCCTATTTTATGGATTTTTTTGTGTAGGGCCATTTTTTTCCTTATGTGTGTGCTCCCCATCCAAAACCTCCGAATAACCACCATGTCCCCAAAGCTTGTTGGCTATAAGTAGAGAAGAAGAAGATAGGGGGTGGAGCCCTTGTTCTTAAGATTTACATGTATATATATATATATAGTTATATATTATCATATATTTCATAACTGTTTTATTTCTGTATATTTTGGTTAAATAGTCGATGTTCTATGAAGTAACGGATTAATGGGTATTTTTTTGGTGTATCGCTGATTCTTTATGTTGACATACTAATACTTAATGGTGTAAATGATGTACAGTAACCTACGCTTTGACGAACCAATTGGGGTAATGTGCGGGATTATAATTATCCGAGTGATCCGAACTTTTCGCCATATAACAAATGTGTGCGTTATATGATGTGAAAGTTCCCTATTTCCAGACTATTTCCGTGTATCGTGAACTTTGTCCGTACATCTGACGAAATTCGTATACTTACATACATGCAGCCATCACAAATACACACGAATACAGGGCAATTAAAACCAATCAGAACCGTACAGACGCAATATACTGAACTTATTCGGAAGAAGCACGCATATACCGGACTGGCAGAAAAGTATTTGAAGCCGATATTTGTTATCTAAATTATGGTCCGTAAAGCGAGGGTTCCGTGTATACACTAACTTTGAAAAAGTACAATCATACGTTCGTTGGTCACATTAAGTAGGATTAGGTTATGGGTCAAGAGTGTTTCTGCATATAGGAATACAAAATTATGAACTAGTTATGAGAAATTGATTTGTTGAATATGAATGTTAATCGTATTTACTGGCTACTTTGTTGCAATTATCTGACGAATCAGCATTACACTGGTCCTTTGTGCATTAAATTCTGAGGTTTTAATAATTTTTTTTTTTAGTTTATAGTTGGATTTATTTGTCTTCTGTTATTAATTTTTACTTGTCCTTATAAAAACTTCCTATAAAGACGATCACACATAACATACTTTTTTATATTATTTGCATTTCCGTGTATATTTACCGTTTATCTATAAAGGTTGCAATATCGGTAAAATTTAGGATGAAACTATGAACAGGACTATTGTCATTATGAACAAACACTCATAATGTTTGTCTGGTCTATATTTCCTTTCCATGGCAAGGGTTTTTAATCTGCAATTAGTAACACAGGGTTCTATGTTTTCAGTATGTAATGGTGCCGGTTTGCATGAAGTGTTATCCGACCGAAGATGAAGGAAAGACTCTGAGAGAAGAGTGAGAGGGGGAAGTAAAATAAATAAATAAATATCTTATTTCCATGAAAACATGGTTTTACTATCAAACCTTACATCACAGGATGTTCTATGCAATATAATACTCAAAATGAACTTCTAAAAGTCAAGCAAATAAAAAAAAAATACATAAAACAAAAGTCAACGAAAACATTAAAAGGGAAATTAATTAATAACATTAAACAATAAAACTAAAGTCACTTTCAAATATCTTTTAAAAATACTACTAACATATGCAACTGGCTTTTTTGATATGGGGAAAACAAATTATAGTTTCACTTTGGGTTCAATTAAAAGTAAATTTATAAAGTCAAGACCTTAAAAGTGTAGACTTCCATAAATTAATTTATGCAATTAAGGTCAAAATTTGTCCATAGTTTAAGGCCTTTGTACAGTGATGGTCCTGGCACCAGTCTGTTTCTGCTTCCTTTGGGCACATAAAGGTCTTTTTAGCTGTCCCTTGTTGTACTGGCTGTATTTTCCCCCTGACCAAGGGAAAAACTAGATACCACTCCGGATACAACCCCATTGACAGTCCCTTATAAACCAGCGAAACATTTTTTTCCATAAATATATCGTCCCTTTAATTTTGTTACCCACTTTAAAACTCTTTTATGATAGGAGTAACGTGATTCCTTCTTTCTAGCTCCTCCAATAGCTAGTTTTTTAGCTGCAATATTTTGCAGTTTTAAAACTCTAAAAAATTCAAGTTGAGAAAAGTATTTGTTGAGGTCCCATATACCCATACAGTAATTCATTAAGGCGAGAGAGAGAGAGAGAGATTATTTTTAATGCCAAAAATTAGCCCCAAAGAATGAAAAACAGCCCCCCTATCTTTCCAAGCAAAAATATAATCAGTCCCAACCACCAAAAAAAGCGGAAAAATTCCCGGCACTGGCGCAGGAATATGGCCCCCAGTTTAAATGAATCCCCCTCATTATACCTGACCGCCTTTCCTCAGGTGGCAGCAGTTAATAAAAAATAAATCAACTAATGTGGAACTCGACCCCAGCCCAGCCCCCATATGAATGTCCGTTAGTGCCCCGCCTCTTTTACTTGCCCTATTAAATATTCCTTGTTTTATGGAGGCAAAAAAACATTAAGATGTGAATGATATGTTGGTTTGTGATCCATCACAATATCCGTCCAGTCAGTTTATCGTAACTTAATTAATGGCTTTTCTTCGAACGGTAACACATTTTCGTCAGTGTGGTTTTGTTTTTGTTTTTACATTTTATCAGCTGTGAGCCGCCCGGCGGGTGCGAGCCTCGAACACCACCCCCAATGTCAAAGGCCCGTTCTTGGCGAGGCACGAACAACGAGAGAGAAGCCGCAAGAATGCCGTAAGAAAGCCGGCTTCTTACGGCTTCTCTCATCCAAAATTCCGCCCTCTAGATAATCTGAAAAAAGAAACATACGGTCCCTGGCAACGCCGTGCCATCTGACCCGAGGCGGCTGTCCCGCCACCGGCTCGGAGCCATCCATTTCTCTTTTTTTGCCTTCATAACCGTCACACCTGCTGGCGTCTCCTGTAACACGTGTTTTTGTTTTTTTCTATTACAGGCCATATGGTAACACCCTGCTGTTTTTTCGTGTTTACGTGGGTGTGGTTGTGAAGTTTTTAACCCCATTCATGCTTTCGTAATCCTTCTGTAGTTTTTTTCACGGGATGAGGTGTAGTTTTATTCTTTTATTATCCCTGGCCGGGGCCCACGCTGTTGTCTTAAATATTTTCGGCTGGTTGTCTGTGTCTGTGGTTGTTTTAAGCTACGGCCCCCAAGGGCGCCGGGCTTTTCACTCCTTTTCCTCCCCTGGGCATTATTTTTCCTTTCCAAAAAAAAAAAAAAAAGAAAAAAACCCCAGGGCGTCCCCTGGCCTTGCACCTGGTCCTGGGCCACGTGGGTAATCTGAGATGGGGCCGGGATGGTTTACGTAGTTCTCCGCAGCCACGCCCCTCCCCCCGCCCGCGGGACCCTCCCATGGCCCGGTGCGGGGGTTTTCGTTGGTTCCTGGTCTGCACGGTAGTAAGCTGAGATGGGCGGATGGTTTTACGTAGTTCTCCGGAGGCACCGCCCCCCCCCCCCCTGCTCGACCCCTCAAGGCCGGTGCGGGGGGTTTTGGTGGTAACCTGGTCCTGCACGCACGTGGTAAGCTGAGATGGGCGGAATGGTTACGTAGTTCTCACCGCCAGCGCCCCCCCCCCCGCCGGACCCTCCATGGGCTTCGTGCGGGGGGTTTGGTGTACCTGGGTTCTGCCACTGGCCCCCTGGCCCTGCAGTGTGGCCGCTGGGGGGAGCTGGGCCGGATGGTTAACGATCCGCTCTTTGCTGGTGCCCAAACCTTCCCCGCTCCCTCTCCGGAACCCCTCGCATGGGCCGGGTAGGGGAGTTGATGGGCGCGGATCCCCCTGGCTTGCCACGGATCATCCCCCCCCTCCCCCTCCCATCCACTTTTACCTGGGGGTCGGGGGGCAGTGCACAGTGTGGCGATGCAGGTGGGGGTTTTTGGGGCCGTTTTTCGTGTTGCGGTCTAGCCTTTCCCCCTCACTGTTTTAACCCTTCTTTTGCAGCGGATTCAATTTGTGAGGCCCCGAGGGCCTGCTCGTTGTCCCTTTTAGGTCCCGAGGCCCACAAAAAAAAAAAAAAAAAAATTTCTGCTTCCTACCCGCACGCCCAAAAGGTGCCTTCTATCCGGACCTTTTTTCGTCCCGCCGATTGCCCCGGTATGCTGTGGGATGGCTGCGCTCTCCTCCCGAGGGGGTGGGGTGGGTGCCTGCTTTTAGCCTTTACTGGCGAGGCCTATGGCTGACCCCTCAAGGAGTTGTGGTAGTCTGAAGGCTTTGAAGTCCCTCTGCCAAACGCCAGCAAACTTCCGTCTGTCCTGGGCGGACCGGGTCCCCTCTGGGTTTCCTCGGCTGGGCCTCGCCAAATTCGTTTCCATCTCCTCCTCGTCCTCGCACCTCCGACCCCCCTGCACGTCTGCTTCCATGAGCTCGGCGGGTCGATCGTGCTGACGGTGGAGGGCAAGATCATGCCGAAAGTCCCTCCCAGTCCCCTCACCATGACGCGACCTCCCAGGTCGAGGACTTGCCGGGCCTGGGTCTGTGGCTCCCTACGGCCGCTGGTCAGAGCGTCTCCTGGGCCATCTCCCCCACCCTCCACCTCCTGTGCCTGCCGGGTTGTCGGCTTGGATGTCCTTCAGTGACTCCTTCATGGCAAGATGGAGGGCCACCTTAACTTCTGGGAGTCACCATTCTCGAACACCTGGCGTCCGCAGGTCCCCCATCGCATGCTTCCCTCTCAACCGTGGCCTCCTTTCTGAGTCTGTTGGTAGTCCGAGGATGAACTACCTGGTGTGGGCTCCCCGACGGGGAAGAGGATGCTGCCCCTACCCGTGCCCAAGCCGAACGACGGTTCGGGGACTTTCCGCCCCACTGTCGCTTCACTGTCCGCCGGGCACTTCTTCCTCCGCCCTTTTTTTCTTTTTGAGGTGCCGTCCTAGGTGTCACTTCTCCCCTCGTCCCACCTGCTGCGGAGGATGCCTTGGACTCCCTCCTTTTCTTCACATCCGTCATGTTTTTACCTGGCACGATGGCCAACCGTCGATTGCTTGTAAGACGGTTTTTGAGGGCGCTTTGTTTGCCATCGGTCGTCTGGAAGGACGGCTTTCCTGGGCCCATTCCGGACTTGTAAGGTACGTCGCTCCCGGTGGGACGGGGGGAACCAGGAGTCCTTCCTCTACCGCCGGATTCCTTTCTCTCGCCTGAACGCTCCCAACAGCCTTCGTTTCTTCTGAGTTTGGTCAGGGATGGCTTCTCCCGGGCGTGGGAGGAGGCCAGGATGCCAGGTGGCTTTCTCTCGGGGGCCAAGGAAGAAGACCGGTTGCCCTGTATGAAGGCAGGCCTTAACCCCTGCCGAAAGTGTGGAGAGCGGTACCACCAGTGGGTGAACCGGGTCCTTCTCCGTCCTGGGCCCCGATCCCGTTTCTCCCGGCCTCTGGTGGCTCTCTTCCACGTGGTGTGGGCTTGATTTTCTCCGGGTGTCCCTTTTTCTGCCAAGGACCTTCCCGTGGCGGGCGCAAACTCGGTGAAGGAGGAGCTTTTTTTCGCGCGGGACTTTCAGAGCGGCAACACGCCTCCCTGTTTACGCTCTTCTGTTTGCCTTCTTCAGTCAGCTGTCGGAGTGGCTCTCCTTCCTCCTCGCCGTGGAGAATTCACTCTTCTCTCTCCCCGCCTGTCTCTGTTCGGGCTTTGCGACTCGCATGGTGATGCATTTCGGCTGTCCTCCTCCTTCCCGACCCGGTCACACCACCCGCCCTGCCCATTTGACAGTGCACGTCAACTGCCCCCTTTGGTTCTTCGGCGCCAGGCTTTTTGCGGGGCCTGCCGGAGCTTGACTTCGAAAGCAGATTCTCCGGATTAGTCCATTCCGATTCGGAGGTCTTGGTCGAGCCCTCCTTGCAGCAGTGTCCTCGCCTCAATCCGCCCCCCACCGTCACTCTGGTGTCCTACTCCGGCCCCCCAGACCGTCTCGGCCGGGGTTCCGGAGGGGGTCCAGCAGTGTTCGTCGGGGCTCTTCTCGTCGGATGGGCAGTCCAGGAGTGCTCACCCCCGTGGTGCGAATGGCCCCCAGGATCCTCCCGTCCTTCCCATCCGGGGTGGGCCTTCCCCGGGGTCAGGGGCATACTGGGTCTCGGGCCTTTCGCTCGGGGCCGCTACTGTCCCACAAGCCTTCCTCCAAGGTCGCTCCTCATGCTTCTGAGCCTCCCTTCCAGGGCCCTCCTGTCCCGGTTTCGGGCAGCTGGCCGCAGAGAGGTTGGGCCGCCAGGGGTGGTTCGAAACGGTCTTTCACTTGTGTGGGGGCCCTGGATTGCCTACCGCCCCTTCGGCCCGACCCTCCTCTTGACGCCGTTCTCCACAGTGCTCGCCAGCCCCACGTGGTCCGGACATGCACTCCTCCGGGGTAGTGGAGAAGCGCGGGGAAAGTTCTTCCTTTCCCGCATTTTCATCGTACCCAAGAGGACTCTCGAAAGGGGCGGCTTATCTTGGACCTCAGCCGCCTAAACGGATTTGTGCGCAACCCACCGGTTCCGTATGCTGACCTTGGCCAAGGTCCGCCTCGGCTGAGGCAAGGGGACTGGATGGACGTCCCTCGATCTCAAGGACGTACTACTGGCATGTCCCCATTCATCCTCGGTTCCGGCGCTTCTGGCCTTCCAGGTGGGATCGGACCCACGTGGCCAGTTTCCACCAGACCTGCCCTTCGGCCTCTCCAATCGCTCCGAGGTTTTTTTACGCGGCTCACCAAGGTGGTGGCTCAGCGGATGGTTCTGCAGTGGTCAATTGCCTCATGTATTTGGACGATTGGCGTGGTGTCCGCCCCGGCCTCCAGGAGGAAGCGGTTTCGCAGGCTGGGAACCGAGCTTGGCGGTGGCGGGGGAGATGGGGTTCCTATTCAAGAAGGGGAAAGTCCCGTTCCTTGACCCCTCTCCCGGGCATTACTTGGCTGGGGCATGCAATGGGACTCCCGTTCAGCCTGCGGTCCGCATCTCGGGGGAAAATGCGGCCAAGCTTCGATCACGTGCCCTCTTCCGGGCCTCGGTGTCCCGTTTTTTTTGTCTAGGGAGGGCATTGGGAGTACCTTCTCGCTCGCTCAAATTCCTCCGCAGAAGTCACTCCCCTGGGGCTTCTTCGTCTCCGTGCCTTAGTCCTGGTGGTGAACACAGCCGTTCCGGTGCGGCCACCTGCGACTTGCCCTCCGCCCGTCCCCTCCCCTGGGCCCTCACACTATGGACGAGTGGTTGGGTGGAGGGCCGGTTTCCGCCCTCCGCGTGGACGGGGTGCTGCCTCCGCCCCCTACGGTCTTCGTGATGTCGTGATGCGTTCCGGACGTCGGGTGGAGCTACCAATCTCCGACGGCCGGCAGGGTTTTTTCGGCTGGGTGGTCCGGGGTGGAGCCGGCAGACTCCAGATCAAACGTCAAGCGGAGCTTGTGGTCCCTCTTCTCTTCCTCCGTTCGACCGCGATCCCAGGATGGGAGACGCTCTCTTGCTTCGAGATGGACACATGGGTCGCGGTCCACTGTCTCGCCCGCCAAGGGACTTCCAGATCCGCCCTTCTGTTTGTCCCCTTTCGGAGCAGATTCTTCGCCTAGGGGGCCCGTTTCCACCTTCCATCTGTCCTGCCCTCAGGTTCCTGCCGGAGTGGAGAATGTGTGGGCCCGACGCACTGTCTCGCTTCCAGGCTCGTTCGGTAGAGTGGCAGCTCACCGGAGCGCTTTGCCGGCTCTCTGTCTGCGGTGGGGCAACTCCGGAGAGTGGACCTCTTTGCGTCCCGCCCGCTCTGCCCAACTACAGGCCCGTTTTTTGACGAGGGGGGACCGACAGCGCGGGAGGCCCGGACGCCCTCACGAAGACTGGAACAGGTGGGCGCCATGTTACCTGTTTCCGCCTCCCTGCACCAGTGTCCCTCCTGAAGGTAATTGCAAACAAACTGCGTTTCCTACAGGGGCAAGTGACCATGGTGGCTCGCTCTCTGGGCCGGCGCAACCTGGTTCTCCGAACTGAAGGCCTGGTGTCCCCTCCCCCGTTCCTTCTAGTGCCCGTCAGCTTTGTTGGAGGAGCTCCCTGGCCCAGGCTTCTTTCTGCACCTTGAAGCTACACTGCCTGGAGTGTTTCTTTTTCTCCGTACCTCCTCTCCGGCTGACGGTCCCCTCGGAGCGGTAAGCGGAGGACACTGTTTGGCGGCCTCTTCGCCCGTCCTCACGAGACAGTATCAGTCTCACTGGAAGGCCTTTCAGTCGTTCTTCCCCCAAACTCAAGGGCCCTCGCGACTTCTCGGAAATCGGTCGTCCTGGATTTCCTCTCCTTCACTGCCCACGACCGTGGGAGGTCCTCGCTACTCTCTTCTCCACTCACCTTGCGGCCCTGGCTGACCCCCTCAAATCCGGTTTGGGGTTTGGTCCTGGACCGGCGTTCTGTGACCCTGTTGAGAGGGTTTGTTCGCACCAAACAAAACCCCCCTCCCCGTCGTCCTGGTCCCTTCCTGGTCCCTTGGAGAAGGGTCTCCGGTTGCTGCAGTGGCGACGGCAGTTTGGGTCGTACCTGCCGGACCTCGCCCTCCTTCAGAAGGCCTTGTTTCCTGGTGTGCCCTGCATACGGGGTTTCGGGCTTTCTCAGCTAGGGCGCTGACCCGTTTCCCCCCCATTGGACGACCTTCTCGCGGGACGGCTCCGCTGTCTCCCTCCTCCCTCTCGCCCAAGATGACTGGGTTAAGAACGCATGCGGCGAGGACCAACCGTCTCCAACCGGGTCCGTTTCGTTTTCCGGCTTGGTCTGCTGGGGACGCCGCACCCCCTTTGTTGCCCGGTGTTCGGCGCTCCGGTTGTTACCTGGATGCTTCCGAGCCCTGGGCGTGCGGACCTGCAGTTGTCCTGTTCCGCGATCCTGTCTCTGGGCGTCCCCCTCACCACCAGGGGGATTGCAGCCGGCTCCGGGGCGTCATCGAGTCGGCGGATCCGGGTCACGCCCCCTCGCGCCCATGACGTCCCCGAGGGTGGTTGCTCGCGTCCTCTGGCCTTTCCTCCGCACCCATTCCTTGGAGAGGGTACGGGGGGGGGAAGGGGGACAGTGGAGTAACGGCCTTCGTGCTTCGGTGGGCTCGTTTACCTGTCCCACTCCGTCGAAAGGGACTTCCCCTGTGTTTTGCCTGAGGACTTCCCCTCCGCCCGAGGGGCTGGGGTGGTGGCCCGCCGGGCCTTCACCCATTGACGTCTCCGCTTGATTCGGGTGGTATACTAGTGGTATCGTTTTTTTGTTCTTGTGGCAGTTGGCTCTTTTTTCCTCCCCCGCGGGGGTCGGGGGCTTCTTGCCCCGTCCTCCAATGGCAGGTAGCTTAGGTGCCACTAGCTCTAAAGGGGAACTAAAATGACGGCTTTTGAAGTATGAAAAGCCTATTTTGGGTCCCCCCCGGACAGAGCTAGTGCACGGCCCTTCGGCCTCCCACCCTTCCTTCCCCGCCAGTTTTTCAGCCCCTCTCCCCGGTATGATTTTTGTGGGATGGTTATGATGCTCCCGACCGGCTGGCGGGACAGCCGGCCTCGGTCAGATGGTACGGCGTTGCCAGCCGTAATGTTTTCTTTTTCAGATTTTAATCTATGTGTAGCCTGGTTTATGTAACCAGATAGTTGGTATTGGTTCCTTATCCCACAGGTTTGCCCTGGTGGGCGATCTTTTCCTATCTTATTAGCTTGTGCACTAGCTCTGTCAGGGACCCCAAATAAAGGGCTTTTTCACATTACTCAAGCCGTCAATTTATCCTCTCCTCCAATCACAACACACCAATTTCCTCCTTCCTTCAATCAAAACAAACACATTTCTCCTCTCCCTCTCCAATCAAAAACCCCACCAATTTCTCCTATCCTTCAATCAAAACACTATACCAATTTCTCCTCTCCTTCAATCAAACACACCAATTTCTCCTCTCCTTCAATCAAAAAACCCCAATTTTCTCCTCTCCTAAATAAAAACACACCATTTCTCCTCTCCCAATCAAACACACCAATTCTCCTCCCCTCAATCAAAACACACCTTTCTCCTCTCCTTCATCAAAACACACCATTTCTCTCTCCTCAATCACTACACCATTTCTCCTCTCTTCCATCAAAACACACCATTTCTCCTCTCCTCCTTAATACACACCATTTCTCCTCTCTTCAATCAAACCCAATTTCTCCTCTCCTCCAATCAAACCCACCATTTCTCCTCTCCTTCAATCAAAACACACCAATTTCTCCTCTCCTTCAATCAAAACACACCAATTTCTCCTCTCCTCCAATCAAAACACACCAATTTCTCCTCTCCTCCAATCAAAACACACCAATTTCTCCTCTCCTTCAATCAAAACACACCAATTTCTCCTCTCCTTCAATCAAAACACACCAATTTCTCCTCTCCTTCAATCAAAACACACCAATTTCTCCTCTCCTTCAATCAAAACACACCAATTTCTCCTCTCCTCCAATCAAAACACACCAATTTCTCCTCTCCTCCAATCAAAACACACCAATTTCTCCTCTCCTCCAATCAAAACACACCAATTTCTCCTCTCCTTCAATCAAAACACACCAATTTCTCCTCTCCTTCAAATCAAACACACCAATTTCTCCTCTCCTTCAATCAAAACACTACAATTTCAAAGATGTTATATTGGTGGGGTTGACAGTGTTGGTAACGGCAGTGGTAGCGGTGGTGGTAGTAGTGGTGGTGACGGCTGTGGTGTGGTGACGGTGGTAGTGGTGGTGGTAAAGAATAAATGGTGAGGTACAGGAACTACCACGTGTAGGTCTCGCGGCCTCTTGTAGCTTCCTTATTTTCTTATGGTCTTCTTATGTTCCTGGTGTGTAATTACTGTAGGAAACTTCACACACTATACACGAGACACATGATCAACAATCTTTTACTATGTGACAATAACCTTACTCTCTGTCTCTTACAATCTGAGTCATAGAGAATCCACTGGAGCTGTTGTGCGGTTTCTGTGGCTATCTTAATGTATCCATCTTCCTTCCTTTATTGTCCTCATTCTTCTTCTCTTGATTTTTGCTGTTTCCTTCTTGTTCCCATGTCGTGTAGAGTTACCACAACTACAAGCATCTCTTTAAATACTCCTTTTTTTACATTTGTGCCTATAGCGCCTGTAGGCTGTGAGCTCCAGGGGTGGGATGGTAGGCCCTGGAGGCTCACTTGAGGGCTGTGATGGTTGGCCCATGCCCGTGGTGTCGCAGGCAGGATTGTTATAGTGACGCCTGTGATTAGAGGCTCAAGCCGCCCCCCTGTGTCCTCCCATGCACTCACAATCGAAGGTAGAGTTAATGGGCAGCATGTGGGTGTTCTTAGGCCACTCGACGCTGCAGAAAGATTTTAAGTGGATTTTGGGTCTCATCGGGGATCGAACTCGGGTCACCGAGAACGCCACTCAGAGACGCTAACCACTCTCTTACCGCCTTCCCCTATTTGCCAACCAACATTAGGATCGTGGGAACACATCACAGTTTGCCACATACATCAGCTGTCCTAGTTTCAAGCAGGACTGGCCAAGATAATTAAAAAATAAATCTCCTTCCTATCTTACCACCTCGACAGCGAAGCACATTTAAAGCAACTACAATTCTAAAAAAATAAAACAGTATATAATTTAAAGGAAATGTTGATGCATATAGACACGGAGACAGGACCACACGAGTATGGCTCAGGCCCTGTATGCTATAACAAGGTCAACCAGGTAAATACAGAGATACTGGATATGTTTACAGGAGTTTGGTGGTGTTATATTTCTAGTCTCAATAAGATGAATGATAGAAACCTGCTACGGGCCTTCAAGAGGAGCTCGATCGTCTTTAACTAACTGGTAAAAGTAAAGGGAGGATATGGGCTTGCTATGTCCGTGTTAAGCTAATCAATGACCATGGAAGGAACCTTAATAAATTGATGATGATACATGTTTTTTCATTGCCCTACATAGTGCCTAGAGGAGGAGTAAGGGTGAGGGAAAAAGAGGTGAGAGAAAAGATGGAGGTAAATAAAGGGGAAGAAGTGACCGAGATAAACAGAAAATAAATGAACGAGGTAGAAAAAAAAAGGGAAATTGTGGCAATGAGGAGGTGGCAGATAAAGTCGTAGGGGAGAGCGGGGCAGGTTGCATCGAGGGTAGGTTGCATCATTGCCTCTAACTCGCATGTTATCACACGTACATCGTCTTAATACTACTACTACTACTACTACTACTACTACTATAAACTACTACTACTACAACCACAACAATAATAATAATAAAAAAAAGTTAATGCGAGTTAGAGGCAATGATGCAACCTACCCTCGATGCAACCTGCCCCGCTCTCCCCTAAACATTTGGGCACACTCCGTCTATTTACAAGGCTGTGGTAGCTACCTTTCGACGGAAGGATTATTAATTATTGCAGTTATTGTCACTCAAAAATACACCCAAATGACTAAATCGTGAAGAATATATGAACCTTCTATAAGTCTTTGGAGTCCTCGAGTTCCTGTCTGGCAATTCAGAACTAAAACAATTGTACTACGTCCCATTTCCATAAACTTTCATAGCTTCAGGGAAATGAGAAATATTTCCAACTGGAAATAAGTTAGGAGACTGTTGTGGGTTATCCTTGTGAGAGCTAGCATACTTCACGGTTATGTTAATGCAATGTGCCTGTATGATCTAAATTGTGGATTAACTCTTACTAAATAAAGTTAATCAATCAATCCACTTGTCTGAAACGGCTACTAAATCAGGGAATGCATTAGAGTTACTGTTAAGTGTCTGTGAATACTTATTGTCCATTCTGATCTTGAAAATGACTACGGCATCTTAAGACATTAACAAAAGGGTAGTAGACGCGTGGAACAAACTAAACTATATGTCGTAAGCTCAAATACATACGATACATAGTTTTTATTTTTAGAGTAGGCTAGATATACTTATGGTTTATGACAGATAGTAGGCTTTAGGTAAACAACATCTGCCTTAAATATTTCAGGCAGCCTTTTGCGATCTCATTACATTCTTTGATCTTTTTACATATATTACCTTTACATTTACATTGTTTTATCTCATTCTTTTACACTCTATGGCGTGGTGGTGATCCTGCAAACATTGTATCAACACGTTACGACTCCAAGGTTAGACCAAGTTGTTGGTTCCTTGAAATACAAGCTGCCTGTATTTGCTTTTTTTTTAAGCTAGTCTCTTTCCCTCTTAAAATGCACCAGATTGATGCATTTAAATATGTAAGGCGTGCCGCCGGACCACCTTAGAGGGCTTGGAATCCCCCCACCACAGTTTTACAAAATAGGGCCCCAAAACAGCATTTCGCACAGGGCCCCAAAAAGGCTAGAAACGGCACTGGTGGTCTGTTGCCAAAATAATCCAAGAACACCAGAGCTTTGGCTATGTATAAACATCAACTGCGTTTGTTTCAGAACGGGACAACGGTGAGTGAATATCCTATAAAGGTATCCTATAAAGCTAGTGGTTGGAGTAAATTGAGTCTAACTTTCGATTCTACCTTGGATTTGATTAAGAAAAAGGAAGTGGGTGAAAACAGCAGCACGCAACACCTTAGCTTATGCCCCCAGCCCCTACTCCATCGTTAAGGTAATGCTTCCATGTAGGTACAGAAGATAAGAAAAGAAGAACACGTAAGAAAATGTCATTATTTTTCATACATTCCTGCAAAGACATATTCTTGAAGACATATATAAGTTGGGATAAAACTAAGTACATTGTTATATATTTTTTCGAGTCTTGTAATTCGTATTCTTATTTTACGTATTACTTTGCGTGCCTTTTTTCCCCCGTTATTGTATAATTATCTGCTTTTGGCGTATCTTGTATTCTATTTTCCATTACGAGAACTCTGGCACAATATCAAAAACTCTGGGAAAAATCCAGAACTCTGGGACAATATCGAGAACTCTGGCACAAAATCGAGAACTCTGGCACAAAATCGAGAACTCTGGCACAAAATCGAGAATTCTGGCACAAAATCGAGAACTCTGGCACAATATCGAGAACTCTGGCACAATATCGAGAACTCTGGCACAATATCGAGAACTCTGGCACAATATCGAGAACTCTGGCACAATATCGAGAACTCTGGCACAATATCGAGAACTCTGGCGCAAATTCGAGAACTCTGGCACAATATCGAGAACTCTGGCACAATATCGAGAACTCTGGCACAATATCGAGAACTCTGGCACAAAATCGAGAACTCTGGCACAATATCGAGAACTCTGGCACAATATCGAGAACTCTGGCACAAAATCGAGAACTCTGGCACAATATCGAGAACTCTGGCACAATATCGAGAACTCTGGCACAATATCGAGAACTCTGGCACAATATCGAGAACTCTGGCACAAAATCGAGAACTCTGGCACAATATCGAGAACTGGCACAATATCGAGAACTCTGGCACAATATCGAGAACTCTGGCACAATATCGAGAACGCTGGCACAAAATCGTGTATGGATGAGAATGCAATAGGAACACTTGGGTACTTATCAATTTACAGTGTAGTGTGCGATAGATAAATCAATACCCTGTTAAGTTCGTTAAAATATATACGTATAGTGTTTATCTACAACAGTATACGTCACTCATAATGTTAATCTATCGTGTTTCTCTATTTTGCTCATTCTACATATTATTAGTTTAGTTATTGTCTACCTATTACATTTTCTTCAAATTTTATGTTAGTAGAAAACGTAAAAAATATCTGACTACCTAACTTAAATATTCTGCATTCCTTACGGTCGTGTCACAAATGTCACACGGACACTTTTCCCGGCATCTTTTGGTATTTTGCTACCAAAAAATGCCCGTAGTGGTGGCAAAAAAATGCGCGTTCGTCACACGGCGTTTTGGCTACAAGAATCTTCTACAGGCATCTTCCGGGATCCGCAACCAAAACTAACATTATGGATAGTGCAAGAAGACTTCAATCGTATTCTTCAATTCAAGACTTATGATTCGTGCAAGAAGATGCTCGTTGCCGAAACGCCATGCGACGAACGCGTATTTTTTTGCCACCACTGCGGGCATCTTTTGGTAGCAAAATCCCAAAAGATGCCGGAAAAAGTGGGGGGGGACCCGTCGGGAACGCGGGGTTTGGGGCGGGGAGTAGATGATGTAAATGACGTAAAATATATCCGGCAAACACTCTATGGGATGACATAAGGCCGAAAATACATACAAATTTATAATCGATAGTCTATGTATGGGTATTACTTCCCTATTCCTGGAAAAATCTCTTGTTAAATCTTTAACTACAACGGTAAAACTGCAGTTTAATGCAATACATGGACACTGGTTACGTAGCTACCCTGACATAACTAGCCAAGACCCCGCTAGTTCACTGACCTAACCTGGATGCTGGTTAATTAACAGACATAACCTAACCACATATTTGATTGCTGGTATTGAATCCCTGAATGCAGAAACACGGGTAAAAGCTGATTACATGTATATATTGGCTACTGTGATATCAAAATCATGAACTGGAACTGTCGCCGAAAATAGGAACACTCACCGGCATGAAAAATTGCAAGACTCGTCGACGGCGGCGAGAATTTCGGTAACGAGAGTTCCAGGCGCTATTTGGTTCATTATGGGTGAATGACACGAGTATTGGATCTTACTATGCCCCGTGACGGTTTATGGAACTGTCGCCGATAGGAATACTCGCCGAAACACCAACCGAGAACTCTCGCCGACGCGGAAATTTTAACCTAACCTGGACATTGGCACCTAACTGATCAAGCTATTGCTGGTATTTCATTCCTGCATGCAGAAACAAGGGTAACACCTGATTAACTGTATATATTGGGTCCTGTAATATCAAGAATTGCAACACTCGACGACGGCAGCGAGAATTCCTAACGGCGACAGTTCCAGGTACCCCGTGATACATGAAAAATACTTGACACAGGCCGGCATGACGTCTGACAAGTGTATGACAGCGCCGCTTGACACTTGACATGACACGCTTAACACTGCCTAAATCACACCAAGCAATAGCAGAATGACACACACACCGCCCGACACACACACCGGCCTGACACGGTACACCACACATTAAACTGTCATTTCCTGGCATATGACTGTCAGCATAACATGGATACTCACACAGCTCATGCCTGGAGTGTTCCTTTATCCTGGGGGAGGGTGTGGGACTGGTACATTAATTAGATTATCCACTAGGCACTTAAAACAACGGAGGTTCTAACACAGGTGGGTCGCCATCTTTGTTGTGGCTGGCAGCTCACTGGTGCCAGATCCATATGACAAAATTTCCCTTTTTGCCTCAAATTTTCCTTGTCACACACACACACACCACACACACACACACACACACACACACATACACATCATGTATATATAAATATAAAGGTTGCTTTTCTTCTCTTTTGGCCTTTTTTTCCCTTTTGAAGCCCAAATTTCCCTCAAACATGCATGGGAATTATATTTCTATCTGGCACGACTGGGCTGGCTGGCTCCCCTGCAGGCGTGCCAACCCTGCAGGGCGGCGTGCCAGGGGTGCCAAGGGAATATTTCTGCCACACAGGGCGTGCTGTTAACCCCTTCACGTACCAGATCTTTCCTTCGCTATGAAAAATTGTTTGTCGAGCCATGAAATTACGACTAGTAACTGAATATACCAAATAAGTTAGTCGAGAATGATACTAAGCAGGTCATATCCATCAAACATTGCTTACAAAAAATCGTCTAATGGTCCCAAATTACAATGGAAATTACGTTCTGGATCTCAAGGGGTTAATACCACACAAGACCTCTTAATGGTTGGAGGTCAAACTGCACGTCATCGTCAACATCTCAATGAAACTGTGCCATGTGCCTCCACCAGCCATGCACACTGCCACTATATAAGGTGGCCATCCACGCACAGGCCGGCCTGTCCGGCGGCCTGAATAAACACCTATAGGGCTGTTCAGGCCGGCCGGAGCGTGTGTGGGTAGGATTCAGTCTCCAGTCTCGGCCTGAATAAACAGCTGTAGGCGTGTTCAGACCCGCGTTTACTACCTATAGTTCAGAACACAGTTTATAGGCAGATGGCCCTGCTTGTAGCTTATATATTGTATACTGTATCTGGGCGTGGAACTTTGTAGGAGCACTGCTGTAGAGGCCATAAGGGGGATATGGGATGGAGCCCACAAGAAGCTACAAGAGGCGGCGTGAGACCTACACGTAGAAGTTCCTGTACCGTAGATAACACTATAGTCGCCACCTGCACTAATGTCGCCAGGCGCTATATATTACGAATTATAGCATCACTACTGCTTTTTAGGTGCCACTGAAGATGATACACAGTAGTTTATATCATGACTGTATAATCTACCCTGCTTCAGTGTTGTTTTATGCTATTTATCTGCAAGTATAAACTGTTTCAAATTTCAATACTCGTTTTTTTTTTCGGGCGACGACGACGACATGAGCAATGGTCACCGTGTCCGGGAAGTAGCTATAGGTATCTCCAGCAAACTGCAGCCTTCAGCTGTTGGGGTTACTCCGGTTGATGAGCGTATAATGCGGGTGAGGATGAAACACACTCTGGGTTTCATGTCTCTTGTTGCAGTGTACGCTCCTACCGAGGTGCGTAAAACTGAAGAGAAGGAGATGTTCTACGCCAAACTCGACTCTGTATTAGACCAGAGTCAAAGCCTTCTCTATGTAAAAGCCTGAGTCTGGGAGCGCGGGATGGACGTGACGTCACGAGCTGAGTCTGCTCCGCGAGTCAGTAGGAGCCGAGCTTTCAGCATGTGAGGATGTACGGGCGGTATAAGATATACTGTTATCTTTGGAAATGTTTGTTCTATAATATTATCAAATAAAAAACCGTAAAACACACTAAAGAAATGCCATTATGAGACTCTCAAGAAATATGCATGAACTTAAACTCTTCGCCATTTAATATTTTACTCGCAAACATTTTACATGGTGAATACCAATAGAAGCGGAATTTAATTAGCTTTCCATTGTTATATTTTGTTTTCTGATAAATGAATTAGAACCATACATACATTAGCGTTAACTAAATAAATAACATCATCAAACGGGATAAATTACCCGATTTCATGACCTTTTTTGTTAGTTAACGCTAATTTATGTATGGTTCTAATTCATTTATCAAAAAACGAAATATAGCAATGGAAAGCTAATTAAATTCCGCTTTTATTGATATTCTCCATGTAAAATGTTTTTGAGCAAAATATTAAATGGCGAAGAGTTAAAGTTCATACATATTTCTTGTGAGTCTCATAATGGCCTTTCTTTAGTCTGTTTTTACGGTTTTTTATTTGATAATATTATAGAACAAACATTTCCGAAGATAACAATATATCTTTTATACTGATAAACATATATTAGGTACGAAATTACCCGATTTCATGATGTTATGTATTTAGTTAACGCTAATTTATGCATGCTGCTAATTCATTTATCAGAAAACAAAATATAGCAATGGAAAGCGAATTAAATTCCGCTTCTATTGATATTCTCCATGTAAAATGTTTTCGAGAAAATATTAAATGGCGAAGAGTTTAAGTTCATGCATATTTCTTGAGAGTCTCATAATGGCATTTTTTTAAATGTGTTTTACGGGTTTTATTTGATAATATTATAGAACAAACATTTCCGAAGATAACATATATCTTTATACTGATAAACATATAATTAGGTAGGTAAACTTGTCATCTCGGTGGCCCTCGTACAGACGCCGTCCGTGACGTCATCAATCTCAGGCGCAGGCCTTTATAGATTGAGACGGCCTTGCCAGAGTCCTCCTCGGGACACACTCATTGTCTTGGGCGACTTCAATGCTACTACTGGCACTGTGAGAGATGGCTACGAGTTATGTGTTGGTCCCCATGGCTCCGGTACCAGAAACACCAACAGTTCTCTGCTTCTGAATTTTGCAAGGTCCAGAAGGTTGAGAATTGTAGGTTGTTGGTATCAGAGACCAGAGCTGCACCGCTGGACAAGGTATAGTAATGCCGGAGGGGTAGTTCACACTAAGAAAAAAAGGTGCAACTTTGCACCTTTAAAGGTGAAAAATGATGTCACAGATTTTGCACCTTTAAGGGTGCAAAGTTAGATGCGTGTGTGCAGGAGGAATAAGAGTAGTGGATACATGTATACTCGCCGCACGTTAAGGTGGCGAAAATTTTGCCCCTTCACTCCCCCCTTCCGAACGCACGGGATTGGCTGAGGTGTTGGCTGTTGGGTGAGAATGCCATACTCCAAGTTCCGCCCTAAAGCCCCAACACCCAACACCTCAGCCAATCCCGTGCGTTCGGAAGAGGGGAGTGAAGGGGCAACATTTTCGCCAACTTAACGTGCGGCGAGTTATAGTGGCGGCAGCTTTGTGGTGAATCTCTCATACAACACAAAACAAGGCGGTGGAAGGAAAGAGGTGGAGAATTATCATGCCATATATTTTGGACACACATCAGACAGGGAAGGTTGTCAAGGAATGAACATAACAGGTACAGATAAACAGGGGAAGATTCTGTCACACGAGACCAATCTTACATTACCCATCCAGACAACAAACAAGAAAATCAATGGTATCCTTATAAGCAAAACATTTACCCAAAAGAGCAAAGAAAATATATTACGTACGATTACTTTTCTGACTGGAACTACGATATATTCATGATATATAAAACAACACTACACTTCCCTGACTGATGTGTGTACAATAACAGCTATTTTATACAGATTTTTATTATGACTTTTCATATGCAGATATTTTTTTAGTAAACATTTTCTAACATGATAATATTAAGGTGGTATTAATGAATTCCTTGTATTTACATTTCATTGGCGAGCGGGATTGATAGCGAGGAGAGGAGCGGAGAGAGAGATACTTGTAGGAAAGGGAGAGAGAGATACTTGTAGGAAAGGGAGAGAAAGATACTTGTAGGAAAGGGAGAGAGAGATACTTGTAGGAAAGGGAGAGAGAGACACGAGGGAGACTGTATACGTATACGCATAGAAAGAGATTCCCTATGTTCTCTGAGATCTTTCTTCATCAGGTACTTCGTGTCAGGCGGGAACAGGGAAGAAGTCTAGATCAAATGACTACTATAGGTCAAACCACGCGCAGATTAGTGACATCAGAGGAAGTTTGCGCGAGAAAACGACATTTTTGTATCGTGGACTATTATAAAATATGCTCGTAACATTCAGATACTCTTTAATTATATGTTTGCTTGTATTCATCCCTGACTTTATATGAATGTTCATTTCCCCGAAGAAATACACTTTTATTTTACATACGTTATTTATCTTCTTGCTGACTTTCTAAGAATGTTCCAAGTTTCTATTAAAAATCTATATTCTGAGAAAAGCTCTACTCTCCTTACACAAGCAAAATAGTCAGTAGATCTAGGAAGACGTGAGGAAGGGAGCGAAGCATTAAGACACTGATCTAGGGAGAGAAGGTAAACATTGGAGTCCCGCAAGGATCACTTCTGACCTTTATAATGTTTACAATGTCGAGTTTACTGGAGATGGAGAGAGGAGGAGAGGCAGGAAGATGGTGGGGGGGAGTTGGGGAAGAGTTGGGGTTGGCGGTGGGTTGGTCCTGTGTTGGGGGAGTCACTCTTACACGTACGTGACATCAGCGTTGAAGCCCCCGCCGTTATCATAGAAAGTTACAACCTGAAGAAGGGAAAGGCGTCACGGGGGGGATGGATAGAGGTTACAGGGAGTTTCGTACACAAGTTGTTTCGTACCCAGGTTTTGTTAGTTGTTTCGTACACTGATTTTGAGTTTTTTCGTACATACCTGGTGTCATTTCGTAACTCTAGTAATCAAGTTCAACTCTGAGCTGAGTGTACGATACGACTATGGTTTCATATAGACTACGAAACAACTTTGTTTTTGGTGTACGAATCTACTGGTGTACGAAACAACTTGTGTACGACCTGACTGCACCCCTGGATTGAAATATACTCGCCACACGTTAAGTTGGGAAAATGGGGCGCCCTCACTCCTCCCTTCCGAACGCACGGGATTGGCTGAGGTGTTGGGTGTTGGGGCTTTAGGGCGGAACTTGGAGTAAGGCATTCTCACCCAACACCCAACACCTCAGCCAATCCCGTGCGTTCGGAAGGGGGGAGTGAAGGGGCCACATTTTCGCCAACTTAACGTGCGGCGAGTATAGGTGACTGGTGGAGGCTTGCGGTGACTAAAGGGACATTTTGGTAACCTCTAAGGCACTGGTGGTTCTGATGGACTCTATACATAGCCGTTCAGAATAGAGACTGAGAAAATAAGTTGTGTTCAGTGATTACGATAAAATGTACTCCTTATTACGTGTGTCTGTTTTGGCGTGATTCATCGTGAGAAGCAGAATTATGTGTTACTGA
This sequence comes from Chionoecetes opilio, assembly GCA_016584305.1. Lineage (NCBI taxonomy): Eukaryota > Metazoa > Arthropoda > Malacostraca > Decapoda > Majidae > Chionoecetes > Chionoecetes opilio. The sequence continues at coordinate 464,465 of JACEEZ010000540.1, forward strand.
GAAGTCTCGGATAGTAAGTGGTGTAGGCATCACTTTTTTACTCTCACGCAGACAGAAATTATAACTACTTCGATACTTACTATTTGTTAAAGAGTGATAGTTTAAATCTATCCTCACACACACACACACACACACACACACACACACACACACACACACACACACACACACACACAAGGGAGATCCTGAACAACATAAAGAGGTACAGCTTCCCTCATAGAAATGTAGAAGTTTGGAATGGACTAAATGAGGAGGTGATATCGGCAAAGAATGTGCACCAGTTGAAGGAAAGACTGGATAAATGTAGATACGGAGACGGGACCCCACGAGTGTAGCTCAGGCCCTGTACAACACAACCAGGTAAACACACACACACACACACACACACACACACACACACACACACACACACACACACACACACACACACACACACTCACCTGGGTGCGTCCGTCAGGCAGCAACACGCGGT
>JACEEZ010000540.1:469936-472436 GCA_016584305.1 Chionoecetes opilio
AAGTGATATAAAACTTAAATCTTAAACGAGAAGATAAAAAAAGTGCCCAACTGAAGTTAGTTTATCTTTTAACCTTTTCCTCTTTTTTTGTTGTTTTGTTAAATCTTAAATCTTAGCTCTTCCCTACACATAGTTAAGGAATCCATCTGGGTCAAGGGACAACTCTGCCGGTAAAAAGCTAAAAGCCCTTATCGTAAAGTCCCTGAGGTGGGCAAGGCAAGGGGGTGGACCAGTTTGCCTCGACCATAACGTAGATTTAAAAAAGAAATAGGAAGAAACTGGTTCACAAATAGGGTGGCGGATGATTGGCATGGTCTCAGTCGTCAGGTAGTTAGTGGGGAGTCAATAGGGAGTTTTAAAAGGAGGATAGACAGTGTTATGGATGGGGATGAAAAGTGGATGTAGGTAGTGTTAAGTAACAGGAACTATCACGTGTAGGTCTCCCAGCCTCTTGTAGCTTCCTTATGTTCATATGTTCTTATGTTCGTATAATGGTAAGGTGACCACGTGTCTATACAAGCCTTGCAGGTCATCACTTTGTCGCCTCATCTTCTTAATCTCTTCAAGGGAAAGTGAGTGAAGGGAAGGAAGGTTGTCTCATATGCGATATCTCATTGAGGTAGAAGAGGATAAAGTGTATTTGCTGGGTATGCTTTCGCTATTCACTATCCGGGGACTTGCAATGAAGGTTTTTTCATACGATAGACATGTCATGCGATATCTCATTTATTAACCCCTTGATGCCCATAACGTAATATCAGTTGTAATTTGGCTACCATTAGACTATTTCAGTGAATATAAGCAATATTTTATAGATATGACCTGTTTAGTATCCTTGTCTACTAGCTAATTTGGTATATAAAGTTACTAATCGTAATTTTATGGCTAACAACAGACAACTTTTTATATCAAAAGAAAGATATGGGCGTGAAGGGGTTAAGGAAAAGTAATTTAGGAAGGCATTTTAAGGTGGATTTAGGCATTTAGGAAAGTGGATTTGCTGTGGTAATATTTTGCTATTCACTATTCGGGGACTTGGTATGAAGAACTTTTTTCAGTGAACGCATAATTTTTTTACCCAGACCATTCCCTTGTGATGAAGAACGTGCATGAGGAAAGGAATTTTTTTTAGTTTATTGAATGAATACACTGGCATCATAATTAGCTAGTTTATTAAATTATACTCGCCGCACGTTAAGTTGGCGAAAATGGGGCCCCCTCACTCCCCCCTTTCCGAAAACACGGGATTGGCTGACGTGTTGGGTGTTGGGGCTTTAGGACGGAACTTGGAGTAAGGCATTCTCACCCAACACCCAACACCTCAGCCAATCCCGTGCGTTCGGAAGGGGGGAGTGAAGGGGCCACATTTTCGCCAACTTAACGTGCGGCGAGTATAGTAATGTAATATCCCTATTTTCTTTTGTCATCTTTCATTAATTTTTCTCTGTAGACTTTATTAATACTGGTCTCTTTCAAAATATTACAAAGAAATGGAAGAAACAAATTATATTAATCAAATCGATCATCATTAAATTTCGAAGTAAAAGCGAAATAACATCAATTACAATAAAGTCCATAACTTTTCTTCATCCTGGCAATCTATCATTAACACATTTTTCATCTCATAAACTTTCTCGACAGTTATTCTGATATTCTCAAAATGTTACGTTAAAACCAAAGCCCACTATTATCGCTCAGCATTTAGATCCCCTTTTCCTTCTAAGTTATATATTACAACATTAGAACATAAGAACATAAGAAAAGAAGGAAGCTACAAAAGGCCGCGAGACCTACACGTGGTAGTTCCTGTTACTTAACACTACCTACATCCACCTTTCATCCCCATCCATGAAATGATCTAGCCTTCTTTTAAAGCTCCCTATTGACTCCGCACTAACTACCTGTCTACTGAGTCCATTCCAATCATTCACCACCCTATTTGTGAACCAGTTTTTCCCTATTTCATCTTTACATCTACGCTTTTCTAGTTTGAATCCGTTACTTCTTGTTCTACCCTCATTACTATACTAGCCGTAAGTAAGAACAGCTATTATATGCGCCTTACGAACTCATTCCTTTCATTCCTCATTCTCTAGATTTTCCTCACTAAACGTCAACCTTCCTCATCCTCATATTCTTCATCTATTCCAAATTTTCTTTCTCATATTTTCATTTCATCATTTTTTCATTTCTAACCTTCATTTTAGTCATTGTTTCATTCTTTCATCCAGTTGTTGCAGGAAGACTTTTAAAATCCAAAGTCAATACATACATAAAAACCTCTTACTTTTCTTCACTCTGCCATATCTCTTCTTTTGTTCAAGTTTAAGTTAATTCATTGGTAAATCGTCCTTGTTAAATATTAAGCTTTTCTTCCTTCTCTCCACCTCTAATCTTCCCATTCTTATAAGATTAATATTTTTCCTTCTTTTCCCTCACGACTTCACACCTTTGCCTTCCCTTACTTGACTTCTCATTCGCTTGTCCTCATTTCCTCCTT
>JACEEZ010000540.1:477436-479936 GCA_016584305.1 Chionoecetes opilio
TGTTCTTTTTGTGAAACAATGCCTAAGGTGTAGGTGGTTGGGTAGCAAATTCAAGGAACAACTCAGGTAGCTAACAACTCTTTTTCTTTTATTTGTCCGCAGTTGGTGTTGCTGCTCTAACAATGGCCTCTACATCTCACAGAAGAAAGTGCTCAAAATGATCCAAATATATTTTGCTACATCTGTGAAGCTTTACTTTGAAGACTCAGAGGCGCAACATTACTGACTTTGTTAAGAGCGTGTATTTTGCGTACTTCAAAGTACCACTTGGAGACCAAGACAAGCATTGGGCTCCTCACAAAGTGTGCAAAACCTGTGTTGAGACTTTGAGATCATGGTCTCAAGGAAAGAAGGCTAAACTAAGTTTGGAGTGCCTATGGTTTGGAGAGAACCAAGCAATCATTTAGATGACTGCTATTTCTGCCTTGTCAATGTAAAAGGTTTCAATAAGAAAAACTAGAAATATTGCAATACCCAAGTATCCCTTCAGCTATTCGACCAGTTACCCATAGTGAAGAAATACCTGTACCCAATATTTACTGAGCTTCAAAAAAATGATGAAACAGATCTCTGCTCACCTGCTCCCACTGATGAGAAGACACTACAGATATTTTTCAGCCATCTGATGAAGATTGTGACAAACAATTTTGTTTACTCAGTCTGCTTTGAATGATTTGGTTAGAGATCTTTATCTACCAAAAGGTCTGCTGAACTGTTGTCTTCAAGACTGCAAGAGAATCGAATGCTGAAACCCGGCACAGGTGTCTCATTTTATCGTAACAGGGAAGCAGAACTGCGTAAGTACTTCCATTCAGATGGCCAGCTTGTCTATTGTACTGATGTAGAAGGGCTACTTCTTTTTATGGGACTGCTAGCATATGATTCAAGGGATTGGAGGCTTTTTATGACAGTTCCAAAGAAGTTTGAATGTGGTTCTGTTACACAATGGAAATAAGTATGGCTCTGTACCAATAGGTCATTCTGTAAAACTTAAAGAAGAATATAACAACATCAAGATTGTCCTAGAGAGGTTGCAATATCATGTTCATGGGTGGTTAATTTGTGTCGATTTGAAAATGGTTAACTTTCTTTTAGGTCAGCAAGGAGGGTACACAAAATACCCGTTTTCTGTGTTACTGGGACAGTAGAGCTACAGCAGAGCATTGGGTGAAAAAAGAATGGCCTCAGCGACAGAGTTTGGCATCTGGCGATAAGAATGTCATCAATGATCCTCTAGTGGATAGGAAGAAGATTGTCTTTCCTCCCTTGCACATAAAACTTGGATTGATGAAGCAGTTCGTCAAAGCTCTTGATCACAGTGGAGAATGCTTCAGCTATATATGTTCAACTTTTTCCTGGTCTTAGTGAAGAGAAGAAAAAGGCTGGAATATTTGATGGACCTCAAATAAGAACACTAATGAGAGATCCAAATTTTATCACATCAATGAATGAGACAGAAGAAAGAGCTTGGAATGCATTTGTAATGTGGTGAAGAATTTTCTAGGGAATAAGAAAGCAGACAACTATGAAGAGATTGTGGAAGAGCTACTAATGAGCCTGCGAGATCTTGGATGTAGAATGAGTATCAAGGTTCACTATTTACACAGCCATTTGGACAAGTTTCCGGAGAACCTTGGGGATGTGAGCGAGGAACAAGGGGAGCGTTTTCAATCAGGACATTTAAAACAATGGAAAAACGGTATCAAGGCCGGTGGGACTCACATATGATGGCGGATTATTGCTGGAGCTTGATGAGAGACAAACCAGAAGCTGTACATCAGAGATCAGCCAAGAAAAAAAAATTCACATAACTGCTACTTGCCATTGATCTGTGCACCATATATATGTATTGTTTATATTTTCTATTTCAATTCTGTCACTATATTTGATTTACTTGTACATGGACTTCGTAATCTTTGTAATTCCTTGATTAAGAATATACAGAATGTATTACTAAAAATCACGTGTTTTTATCTTGAAACCTTCGATATATAGGCTGATGAGTCATTTTCATCAAAAATTGAAAAATGCTATATCGCGAAATCCTGATGTGATAGACAAAAATTGAGTTCATATTCGTAATCAGCAGCCCAAATTCAGTTAGAATTTGTTTTAAAACCTTTTGCCAGAAATATCGTGTTGACCAGTGATTATCGAATCGAAAATATACTCAACATAAACATGAATAAATAAATGAAAAAAACCCACAAGAAAACAAAACAAAAACAAATAAAATAAATGGATAAAATAATAAGAAATAAGTCAATTAAATAATAAATATAAAATGTATTGAATAAAAACCTGAATAAATAAATAAAGATACAAAAGACTCGCACGTTTCCTACTTGCAAAGACAAATTTGTGCATGATATTCTTAAATGCTTTCATATAAATGTTTTCTATTCTGATCAGTATGTACATCCAGCAAGGGGAAATGCTGTAAAATATCCTCCTTTCCCCTCATCCAGTATACTTATGAAGGTGTAAACTACTTAACATT
>JACEEZ010000540.1:489936-494936 GCA_016584305.1 Chionoecetes opilio
TCTAAGAGTCTGCCATAAGGCCAGACCATACTCTGGCAAGCAAAATGAATTGAATAGGAACATGAGAGTCTGACTGGAAACATTCTTGAAATTTCTATATATATAATTGAATTTTGCGTAAAAACTATTAACCTTAATCTATATCTTCCTCATCACTCAGATTTTTCTGGATACAGTACCTAAATACTTGTAATTATCCACCAGTGCTATTCTATCTCCACACAAGATCAATAACATTGCTTTCATTTTTCCTTCTATCCTTTGAAAATATACAGCATTTCGTCTTTACTTTTATTAATTAATAAATTCAATGTTTCTAACTTTTCCTTAATCTCAGCATATAATATACCTAAAGTCTCTGAAGTATCTGCAAGAACAATTAGATCATCAGCATAAGCTATTAAATTGACTCTCATAAATCCATATTTACAACCAATGTCCTTTAAAAGATATAGAAGTTATAATTTCATCAATATAAAGTTTGAAAAGAAATGGCGACATATGCCTCCTTGCCTAACACCTTGATTAATATAACAGTAATTACCGGTAGATTTTCCCCATCTTACTCTAGCTGACTGATTTCTCAAATAATGCTTAAAAGTAACACAAGGTCAGGTGAAATATCTCTATCTAATAATATTTTTCCAAGCTTACAATGATTCACTCTATCAAATGCCTTGGAAAGATCGATAAAAGCTGCAAACATCTTGCCCTTCCCTTCAGTATATTTATTTACAATGTCTTTGACTAGCATTACTGCATCTGTTGTTGATGTTTGTTTTTTTAAAGCCAAATTGTCTGGGGTTAAAATAAATTTTTTTCTTGTAAAGTATTTAACACATGCATTTCCCACAATCTTGAGAAGGCAGATGACTGCATCACAGGTCTGTAATTTGACGATGAAGAAATATTGCTTTTTTTGGTCTTTAAGAATGGGATTAATATCCCCCTTTAACAGGGGCAAATGGAAGAAAACAATGATCAAAGCAAACATTAAAAAAAATAGAAAAACAAACCCCAAAAATGATCACTAGTTTTTTCCCAGAAATTGTGAGTGAACCCCATAGTATGAAAGTAGTGTAGTAGTAGTGTAGTAGTAGTAGAAAGTTTTGGGCAGTATTAAAATAGTTTTAGTAGTAGCCCCCCTTCCTGGGGAAATGACGCGGGGGCTTTTGCTCGAACTCCTCCAAGACTAGGCGGGATGGGAATCCCCTCTCCTGAAAAGGGGCTGAGGTGGAGAAACCCCCAACTCCATAAACCCTTTCCCGGGGGCCCCTCACGGATATGATCAAGGGGCTAGGACGCACAAAGGTGAATCGCCCAAAAGTGGATCGCTGAGCAAAGAAACGATTCTCACGAAACGGTCAGCAAGGGCAGAAGACCCCCTTGAAAACCTTTCAAACCCCCCTGCCCCCCAAACACCGTAAAGGAAAATCCACATCGCCCAGGAGACGGGAGGGGGCCCCCAACTGGCTAACATCCCCACCAAGCAAAGGGCTCCCAAAAACAAAAAAACAAGAATTTGTCCCATGGGGTTTCCTGAGGTACGGCTGGCCAGTGGGGAAAGGGCTTTCCCCAAAACCCCGTGGGTTTTTGGGTCCCCCCCAACGTTTTACCAAAAACCATTACGTGCAAAAAAGGGGGGGTTCGTGGGGTTCAGGCACGAAGAGGTTTAGGGCCCCGACAGCCCGCAAGCTCAGGGAGGTGTGCCACGACGTCACCACCGAGCCCAAACCCTTCTGCCTCTAGATGGGGAACGCCTGCGGTAGGACAGCCAATTAAACCCCCCCTTTTGGCTCGCGTGGAAAATCTTGCTCGGGGAAATTTTGGACCAGAAGGGGGCCGGAACCCCTTTTTTTTTTATCCGGATCTTCGACCCCCATGGCCGCCTCCCATCCGGGGACTTTTCCCTCGAGGGTTTTCCACCACAGGGAAAGGCTGGGAAAATTAAAGGGCCCCATTCGATGGGAAACCTGGGAAGTCGACCAGGTACCTTCACGCCCCCCCGGTCCCTTTACCACATCTGGCGGCATGGGCCCCCAAGGCTAGGAGCTTTTACTCAAGACAGCTGCCCCTTTTGTCAAATAAAGAAGCACCAGCCAAAGGGGCTCCTCGCCGCCTTGGGGAAAGGGGTCGCCTTCCTTCTCCCTTCTTTCCGGGCTTTCCCTCCTGTGTCTCAGGGGGACGAGATCTCCACCCCTCAACACGGACATATGTGGCCCCCGATTGCGAGGCCCCATTGGTAAGAGTGGGATAAGGGTGAAAAAGGTTTTGGAATAGAGTAGGTTTTTTAAAATTTAGGGGTATTAGTTTTGTAAATGTAAATTTTTTTTTTGGGGAGTTTGTAAGGTTTTGGGTGCCCCAGTCATAGCGGGGGGGGCTATGGCGTACCCGCCGCAAATAAAGATGCGGTGGAGGTATATTGTAGTAGTATAGTATATTTGTGTAGTAGTGGTGGGGGGTAGTAGTATAGTAGTAGTCATAGTAGTAGTAGTAGTATAGTATAGTAGTGTAGTATAGCAGTATTTGTAGTACTAGTAGTAGGGAGTATAGTATAAATAGTGTAGTAGTAGGTATAGTAGTAGTAGTAAATGCAGTAATTTTTGTAAATAGTAGGCAGTAAAAGTAGTGTAGTTTGTAATAAATATTTTTGGGGGTAATGTGTAGTAGTAGTAGTAGTAGCAGTAAATTAAATAGTAGTAGTAGTACAGTAATAGTAGTAGGGAATAGTATTTGTGTAGTATTTAGTAGTAAAAGTAGTAGTACTAAATACTAAGTATATATTTGTAGTAATTTGTAGTAGTATTAGTGGTGGTTGGGAGTGGTAGTAGTAGAGTACAGTAATAGTAGTATTTTTAGTGTAGTTTGTTTAGTATTTGTAATAGTGTAGGGAGTATTTGTAGTAGTAGTAGTAGTAGTAGTATTTGTAGTAGCAGTATTAAATATAGTAGTAGTAACAGTAATAGGGGAGGTTTAAAAAAAGTACTCCCAGGGGAAAAGGGGGTCAATAATTTAAAAAAATTATATACAAGATTCCCGTTTTCATTCAAATGCCCCTTTCTTTGGTAAAAACAAGGGGAAAAACCCCCATCCATTGCTCCTACTGGGTTGGGGCTACACCAGTTTTCTGTGGTCCCTTTTCTTCGGGGTTGTGGGTGTTTGTTTTTCTAGGGGGAAGGTTGCTTTCCCCGCCCCACCACGACTCAAAGGGTTCCCCCCCCCCCAGACAGCCCTCCGGGGGTGGCTTTACCCCCGGGCCTCCGGGGCGCCACCAGGAACCCTTGGCTATAGGGAAACCCCTTGCAAATTTTTAAAATAAATTTCGGGGCATGTTAATTTAAGCATCTGATAAAAAGATGATTGAAAAAATATAAAATTACCCCCTTTTAAAAAAAATACAAATAAATAAAAAGTAGACTCCTCTACTAGTAGTATCACCTACTGCCCTAACGGGATTCGAACCCGTGACTTCTGCTTTGCAGAGCAGCCATGTTACCACTACACCACAGGGCCAACGTCAAAGGTTAGGTGCTATTCAAACTATTTCCCCATATTATTATTATTATTTATTTTTATTTTTTTCCGTTGGCGCCTAATGTCCTTGTGTTTGGCGATGAGCCACGCAGGAAACCCCGGGACAACATTACTAGCCGAGCCGTCATTAACAGTCTACAGATCTTGCCCTGGGAGACACTTTTCAATACCAACTAGGTATCTGGAGAGTCTGTGTCATTTTGTGTCTTCATCTGTGTCATATTATGGCTATAAATGAACAAATTACAAAAATATCAACCGAGTGGCGAACTACACTAAGATCGCCAGCTAGTGTTTATGCTCTGAGTGTCCTCCCGCCGTCGTCGTCGCCAGAAAAAAAAACGAGTAGAGAAATTTGAAACCGTATATACTTGCAGATACAAAGTATAAAACAACGCTGAAACAGGGTAGATTATACAGTCATGATATAAACTACTATGTATTATCTTTAGTGGCACATACAAGTCAGTAGTGATGCCAGAATTCGTAATATATGGCACCTGGCGACATTAGTGCAGGTGGCGACTATACTGTTATCTACGGTACATCCAAACATCTCTAAACATCTTTTACTTTACCTCTAATTTCCCTGAATTCCCCACGAGTGGCGGCTTTAAGTGTTGGCTGAAAACACTAGCTGGGCGACCTTAGTGTAGCCGTTACCAAGGTCGCCACACGGCTCATTGTTTGTAATTTATTCATTTATAGCCATAATATCCAATACGCACAAATGACACAGACTCCCGTAGCCTTCTACTTTCCTGAAATCATGGATGAAGAAATGTAAGTATTAACGCCACCAGACGTCTGTACATCGAAAGAAACATTGCCCTGGCGACTTTAGTGTTATTGGCGGTAATCTGAGCCATGCCCATAATATCTAGAATGTCAATAATAATAATATTGAATTCATATTTCTTAATGAACGAATTGATCTTTTTTTACAGATTTAAGTTACATTGTGTCTCAGTTTCACTGTCTCGCTTTGCATCCCAGCCCAGCAGGCTAATACACATTTTTGGCAGTATGAACACTATGTTTTACCTTTCGTATGCATGCCACTGTGTGTGTGTGTTGTGTGGTGTGTTGTGGTGTGTGTTGTTGTGTGTGTGAATGTGTGTGTGTGTAGTGTGTGTGATTGTGTGTGATGTGTGTTGTGTGTGTGGTGCGTGTGCTGTTGTGTGTATGCAATCTTAAAATTTTTACTGTTCTTAAGTTTCCTGATTAGAGTGGGGTTTAGTGTTGTGTGACTAGTGGGCTTAGTGTGTGCGTTACGTAGTGTGTCCCAGTGTTTTGTTTTGTTATTTTTGTGTGTTGGTATTGTGTGGCTTCCGTGCCTGTCTACTTTCTGAAATTGGTGAAGATGTAAGTTTAAGCCACACACGTCTGTTCGAGAAGAACTTGCCTGGGACTTTAGTGTTATTGTGGCGGTAATCTGATGCATGCATAATATCTAGAATGTCATA
>JACEEZ010000540.1:497436-519936 GCA_016584305.1 Chionoecetes opilio
GGGAGATCCCCAGCGGGAACAAAGGAAGAGGTGTCACCCAGATGTTATTTCCGGGAGACATTGTGTGCACTAAACTGGGTGTCCTTGGCTACTCTGGTCTGATTATGTGTTCCTCTCCTCTCCTCTCTCTCCTCTCGTCTCTCTCTCTCTCTCTCTTCCTCTCTCTCTCTCTCTCTCTCTCTCCTCTCTCTCTCTCTCTAACCTTTGACCAGTAAACCAACATCCTTTTACACAGGATTTTCAGGTCACCCTTGCAAATAAAAGGAGAGGAAAGGTCAAGGCTGAAGAGGAATGGGGGGGGAGGGAGGAGGAAGGGAAGGGGGAAGGGAAGGGGAGAGGAAGGGAAGGGTGAGAAGGAGGGAGGGAGGAGGAAGGGAGGAGGAAGGGAAGGAGGAAGGGAAGGAGGGGAAGGAGGGAGGAAGGGAGGGAGGAAGGGGCGAGAAGGAGAGGAATGTGAAATTGGCGAGGAGGTTAGTTATCGAGTTAAGGAGAGAGAGAGAAGAGAGGAGGAGGAGAGAGAGAGGAGAGAGAAGAGAGAAACGCAGAGTAGAGGAGAGAGAGAGGATAGAGAGAGAAAGAGATGATAGACGCAGAGACGAGAGAGAGAGATAGGCTCACGGAGAGAGAGCTACGCTCATGGTCATCTTTTGGCATTTTCATTAATTGCAGATCATTTTCTCCTTTCTCCACCTTCTCTCTCTCTCTCTCTCTCTCTCCTCTCTCTCTCTCTCTCTCTCTCTCTCTCTTCCTCTCTCTCTCTCTCTCTCTCTCTCTCTCTCCTTGCTACTCTCACCCACATACAGACTCCAAAAGTAAGTTTTTTTTGCATACTTTTCTGAGTACCAGTAATTTGCAGCGAGAGGAAATAGCCGAGTCTTGCACTTAGGAGGAGGAGGAGGAGGAGGAGAGGAGGAGGAGGAGGAGGAGGAGGAGGAGGAGGAGGAGGAGGAGGAAGAGGAGAGGAGGAGGAGGAGGAGGAGGAGGAGGAGGAGGAGGAGGAGGAGGAGGAGGAGGAGGAGGAGGAGGATTTATAGAGTGGATAGGTCAGTAAGAATAGTATAGGGTATGAATAACTGATATAATAAGAAAGATGGAATTATGATAGAAGAGAGAGAAGAGAGAGAGAGAGAGAGAGAGAGAGAGAGAGAGAGAGAGAGAGAGAGAGAGAGAGAGAGGAGAAGAGAGAGAGAGAGAGAGAGAGAGAGAGAGAGAGAGAGAGAGAGAGAGAGAGAGAGAGAGAGAGAGAGAGAGACATATAACCCCAAAGTTAAAGGGAAAAGAAGAGAAAGAAAAATATTTGAGAGAGGGAAGGAATGAAGATGGTGCAAGGGAGAGAGCAGCAGTGGAAGAGAGGAAGAGGGAAAAGGAGAAACAGAAGGAAATATAAGGCAAAGAAGAGATGAAGATTAAGACATGGTACTTAAATGGGGAAAAAGCGTAACAAACAGGAAGAGGAGAGGAAAAAAAATAAGAAAAAAAGAAGGAAAAAAAGGAAAATTGGAGAATACAAAAAAAACATTAGCAGAAAGAAAGAAAAAGAAGGAAAAAAAAAGAATAAATGGGACGAGTGAAAACAATAAGACATGATACTTAGACGAGGAAAAGACACAAGAAAGAAAAGGAAAAGAAAATAGAGCATGACGCATCTATCTTATCTATCCTTGGCAGCAGACAATATTGCTCCAGGGAAGAACAAAACACTGAAACAAACCCGAAACCTATCAGAGGAAGAGGAATTACACCGACACGGACACGATGGTCAAGTGGATAGCATGCTGGACTGCCATTCTGTGGTAGCCGGTTCGAATCCTCCCTGCTCAAGAGGATTTTTCATGGATAAATTCGGGTGGTTACTGTCCCCATTGAGCAAGGGGATGGGGGTGTGTGGTGTGTGAGGTCCCAGCATTACCCAAAAATTGGTAATAATAAGCTCCAAGCTCGCAACGGGAGGGTGAAACTGCCGATCGCGAGTTCGGCTCGCGTGGACAAGACCATGGGTGAATAACATAGGAATACTTCGGAAAAAACTGATACCAGAAGACCTTTTGGTCTATAACGAGGGTATGTGCTGAACTACATACTACTAACTATCAAACTACATGTAAGAGGACAGTTGGAAAAGAACACCATGTCCCTAAAGAAGATAGAAACATGGAAGTTTCGTAGTGAAGAATGATAGGATATGATCGAAGTATGCTAATTGATGCTACCGCTAACACTTGTCAATCCGGAGGATGTTACAAATATAACTTGCTGGGCAATATCAAAACCCATTTACTTTACAGTACGCGTCTAGTCTGTTTTTAAATGAAGTTATTGTGCTGGCTTCAACAACATAAGCTGGTAATTTGTTCCATCGATTAACAACTCTGACATTGAAATATTTTTTACGGAGATCTGTGCTGCAACGTTGACCAGTCCGTTTTAAACCGTTGTTTCTTGTTTTATTTGAGGAGAAAGCTCGAACAGGTTCTCTTGATTAATGACATCAAATCCTTTAAGGATCTTAAAGGTTTCTATCAAGTCCCCACGGATTCTGCGATCCTTTAAGGAAAACATATTAAGTTTCCGCAGTCTCTCTTCATAAGATGAATTTCGCAGAGATAGAACCAGTTCGGTTGCTCTTCTTTGAACTGATTCCAATTTTGTTTAATCTCTTACGAAACAAGGCGACCAGAATTGAACGGCATATTCCAAGTGCGGCCTAACCAAAGACGTGTATAATTGTGTCATTATATAGGGGCTGGAACACACCCCCACACATTACTTTCAGAGTGTTATGTTCAAAGTTGCGTTTAATGAAGCCCAACATCATATTCGCCTCTTTACTGGCAGCCAGGCAATAGGTACTCATTTTAAGAGCATTACTAATGATGACACCTAAATTATATTCCTGCTGTACTTCAGTTAACGACTTATTCTGCATCTGATAGTTGTATTTTGGGGAGAAAAAAAAAAGAGGAGGGGAAAGAAGAGGAGGAGAAAGAAGAAGAGGACAAAGAAGAAGAGGACAAAGAAGAAGAGGACAAAGAGAAGAAGAGGACAAAGAAGAAGAGGACAAAGAAGAAGAGGACAAAGAAGAAGAGGACAAAGAAGAGGAGGACAAAGAAGAAGAGGAGGAGAAAGAAGAAGAGGACAAAGAAGAAGAGGACAAAGAAGAAGAGGAGGACAAAGAAGAGGAGGACAAAGAAGAAGAGGACAAAGAAGAGGAGAAAGAAGAAGAGGAGGACAAAGAAGAGGAGGACAAACAAGAGGAGGAGAAAGAACAAGAGGAGGAGAAAGAAGAGGAAGAGAGCAAGAGGAGGGAGGAACCAATACCAAAAAAATAAATAAAAGACAAGCACATCTTTACCACCACCAGACGCTCTCTTGTGGCAGCTTAGCAAGAACATTCACCAACATACCCGGGAAAACCCAGCACATACCAAACCCCCTCCAACCCCCTTAACCCCCTCCCCCCCTCCAACCCCCTCTCTTTACTCCTTAATACCCCCTCTCCCCCTCCGTCAGGCCCCAGAGGAACCCCAGTCAACACGCAACGACCCTAAACTTACATGCCCTTGAACCACTAACCCAGACGATGCCCTAGAATATAAGGTACACACATCAGTACTTCTTAACCCCTTCACACCCAGATCTTTCCTTTGCTATAAAAAAATCTATGTTGTCGAGCCATAAAATTAAGAAAAGACACTAAATATACCACATTAGTTAGTGGACAAGGATACTAAACAGGTCATATCTATAAAATATTGCTTATAGTCACTAAAAATCGTCTAATGGTACCCAAATTACAATGGAAATTACGTTCTGGGTCTCAAGGAGTTAAAGATATAAAAGGAATGAGATATAAGAATGTGTGCTTGTGAGTGTGAGAGAGAATACAAAGAAACGAGAAGGGGTAGATAGAAGGGAAAGGAGAGAGTGAGGGGCAAAGAGAGGGAGTGGAGAGAGAGAAAGGGAAGAGTTCATAAGGAGAGGAGGATAGGAGAAGGGTAAGTAGGAAAGAGGCAGAGAGAGAAGAAAAGAGAAAGAGGAGCGAGGAAAGAGAAATTGAGGAAATGAGCAGGAGAGAAAAAGATGAGAATGGAAGGAAATAGGAGGAGAAGAGGTGAGAGGTAAAACAGAGACAGGGAAAGAGAATGAGGCAGAGAAAGAGAAGCAGGAGAGATAAAATTAGTATGTAAATAGAAAGTAAAATATATATAAAAGTAAAAATGCACATTATTACTTCTTAGAGAAAATAAGTAAAAATGCACTTTATTACTTCTTGGAGGAAAAAAGTAAATATGCACTTTATTACTTCTTAGAGAAAAAAAAGTAAAAATGCACTTTATTACTTCTTAGAGCAAATAAGTAAAAATGCACTTTATTACTTCTTGGAGGAAAAAAGTAAAAATGCACTTTATTACTTCTTAGAGCAAATAAGTAAAAATGCACTTTATTACTTCTTAGAGAAAAAAGTAAAAATGCCTTTACTCTTAGAGAAATAAGTAAAAGCACTTATACTTTTGGAGGAAAAAGAAAAAATGCACTTTATTACTTCTTGGAGGAAAAAAGTAAAAATGCACTTTATTACTCTAGAGAAAAAAAAGTAAAAATGCACTTTATAAACTTCTATGAAAAAAAGTAAAAATGCACTTTATTACTCTTGGAGGAAAAAAGTAAAAATGCACTTTATACTTCTTAGAGAAAAAAAAGTAAAAATGCACTTTATTACTTCTGGAGGAAAAAAGTAAAAATGCACTTTATTACTTCTAGAGAAAAAAAGTAAAAATGCACTTATTACTTCTTAGAGAAAAAAGTAAAAATGCACTTTATTACTTCTTAGAGAAAAAAAAGTAAAAATGCACTTTATTACTTCTTAGAGAAAAAAAGAAAAAATGCACTTTATTACATTCTTGGAGGAAAAAAATAAAAAGCACTTTATACTTCTTAGAGAAAAAAATAAAAATGCACTTTATACTTCTTGGAGGAAAAAGTAAAATGCACTTTATTACTTCTTGGAGGAAAAAGAATAAAAATGCACTTTATTACTTCTTGGAGGAAAAAAGTAAAAATGCACTTTAACTTCTGGAGGAAAAAAGTAAAAATGCACTTTATTACTTCTTGGAGGAAAAAAGTAAAAATGCACTTTATTACTTCTGGAGGAAAAAAGTAAAAATGCACTTTATTATTCTTGGAGGAAAAAAAAAAAATGCACTTTATTACTTCTTGGAGGAAAAAAAGTAAAAATGCACTTATTACTTCTTAGAGAAAAAAATAAAAATGCACTTTATTACTTCTTAGAGAAAAAAAGAAAAGCACTTTATTATTCTTGAGGAAAAAAGTAAAAATGCATTTATTACTTCTTAGAGAAAAAAAGTAAAATAGCACTTATTATTCTTAGAGAAAAAAAGTAAAAATGCACTTTATTACTTCTTAGAGAAAAAAAGTAAAAATGCACTTTATTACTTCTTGGAGGAAAAAAGTAAAAATGCACTTTATTACTTCTTAGAGAAAAAAAGTAAAAATGCACTTTATTACTTCTTGGAGGAAAAAAGTAAAAATGCACTTTATTACTTCTTGGAGGAAAAAAGTAAAAATGCACTTTATTACTTCTTGGAGGAAAAAAGTAAAAATGCACTTTATTACTTCTTAGAGAAAAAAATAAAAATGCTCTTTATTACTTCTTAGAGGAAAAAAAGTAAAATGCACTTTATTACTTCTTGGAGAAAAAAAAGTAAAAATGCACTTTATTACTTCTTAAATAGAAAGTAAAATGTATATAAGAAGTAAAAGAGTAAAGTAAAGAGATGAAAGTACTGAGAATAGAGACATGAAAACCCTATCTTAGTATTTATTGGATTCATTTCTTCTTACTCACCATTTGCTCAGTATTTCCTAAGCAGTATTTAACCTTTGATATGAGCGAGTACATTCCCCTATACAACTTCTTTACTTTTTATATACATTTTAATTTATATTTAAGAAGTAATTATGTGCTTTTGTGGCTCAGGTGGTTAGTATTCAGGCATATTTAAGGTAACCCGATATATAGATCCTAATATAAAGCCCATATATAGACCCTTCAGATGTGATAGTGGAAATCTTACACCAAACAGAATTATAATCAATCAATCATTGGGGGCATACGCCGGGGGGCGCGTCGCCTCGCCCACCCTACGACGCCACTCCCGGGGGTCACCACGCGCGAGTTCCCATACCAAGCAACTCTCGACAGGAAACATCAACTTGCCCCAGCCACGAGCCTTGTGGGCGCCCCCTTGGCCTCCTCCACGCCGGATTGTCTCTTACAGATATACAACCCGATGGGAAGGATCGGTTTCAGGGTAGCGTGCCACATGCCCATATAGCCGAAGTTGGCGCTGATGGACTATGCAGGTAATAGGCCTCGATTCAGTCTCACGGTGCAATCGCTGGTTTGACACGTAATCATCCCAGCGATACCCCATGATTCTGCGAAGACACTTATTACCAAAGGCATCGATTCGTCTCTTCAAGTCACTATTTAGTGTCCATGTTTCACAACCATAGAGTAAGACAGGGATCACAAGCGACTTGAAGATCCGGATCTTTGTCCTCCTGCACAGGTACCGACAACGCCAAATACTCCTGCTGAGTGAGTCCATAACACCGTGGGCTATGCCAATCCGCCGTAAGACTTCTTGACGTGACCCGCCGTCATTATGGACTGCGGATAGATAAGTAAGAGATCTGTATTTTAGATAAACAGATAAGTAGAGAAGTAAAACTGGGATCTGAAAGAAGAGATAAGGAGAGGTGATAGTATAATAGGAAAAAAAGTGGTAAATGGGTAGGAATGTAAAGGGTAAAAGAAAGGGTTAATGTATGTGTGTGTGTGGGTGTGTGTGTGTGACATGGGTGGTGTGATAAAAGGGTAAAAGGGATACAAATGTCGTATGGGTAGTGGGGAGGTGATGAGGTTGGTAAGAAAGTGTGGGTGGAATGAATAGTGTAAAGAGGAGTGGAAAAAGGAGTGAAAAGGGACATATGATAATGAGATAGATAGGATGTCAGTCTGGTGGCTGTCTGTCTGTATATCTACTATCTATCTAAATCACTATGCTATTATCTATCTAATGTGTCAGTCGAAAATGTCTTACTGTTACTACGTCTGTCTGTCTGTCTGTCTGTGTGTCTGTCTGTCTGTCTATCTATCTATCTATCTGTCTGTATGTCTGTCTGTCAGTCTATCAATCTTTCTATCTGTCTACCTATCTGTCTGTCTGTCTGTCTGTCTGTCTATGTGTCTGTCTATCTATCTATCTATCTATCTATCTATCTATCTATCTATCTATCTATCTATCTGTCTGTATGTCTGTCTGTCAGTCTATCAATCTTTCTATCTGTCTACCTATCTGTCTGTCTGTCTGTCTATCAATATATCTGTCTGTCTGTCTATATATCTATGTCTGTCTGTCTATCTATCTATCTATCTATCTATCTATCTATCTATCTATCTATCTGTCTGTAGTCTGTCTGTCAGTCTATCAATATCTGCCGTTGTCTTCATCTGTCTGTCTACCTACTGTCTGTCTGTCTGTCTGTCAATAATCTGTCGTAGTCTATCATATCTCTGTCTGTCTGTCTGTCTGTCTGTCTGTCTGTCTGTCTGTCTGTCTGTCTGTCTGTCTATCTATCTATCTATCTACAGCTCCCTTATCAGTATTCCTCTGATCATAACTTCTCTGAAACTTAATTATATCATATTGTTTTTTTTTTTAAAAAATTAAAAAAAAAAAAAACCGAAAAAAAAAAAAAAAATTTAAAAAAAAAAGGGGAAAAAAGGGGAAAAAAGGGGGAAAAAAAGGGGAAATTTTTTTTTTGGGGGGGGTTTTTTTTTGGGGGGGGGGGTTTTTGGTTTTTTTTTTTTGGGGGGGGGGGGTTTTTTTTTTTGGGGGGGGGGGTTTTTTTTTTTTAAAAAATTTTTGGATAAAAAAAGTAAAAAAAAAGGGGGGGGGGGGGAAAAAAAAAAGGGGGTTTTTTTTAAATTTTTAAAAAAAAAAAAATTTTTTTTTGGGTTTTAAAATTTTTTAAAAAGGGCCGGTTTCGGGGGGCCCTTTTTTTTTCCCCAAAAATTTTTTTTTTTTAAAAAAATTTCCCCAAATTTTTTTTTGGGTTTTTAAATTGTTTTAAATTTTTTTTTTCCCAAAAAATTTTTTCCAAAAAGGGGGGGGGAAAAAATTTTTCCCCTTTTAAAAATTTTTTTTAAAAAAAATTTTTCCCGTTTTTTTTTAAAAACCCGGGTTTTTTTTTTTTTTTAAAAAATTTTCCCAAAAAAAAAAAAAAAATTTTTAAACCCCTTTTAAAATTTTTCCCCCCCGGGGGGGTTTTTTTTTTTTTAAAAAAAAATTTTTTAAAAAAAACCCTTTTTTTCCCCCCCCTTTTTTAATTTTTAAAAAAAATTTAAAACGGGTTTTTTTTAAATAAAAAAAGGGGAAAAAAAAAAGGGGGGGGGGGTTTAAAAAAAAGGGGGGGGGGAAAAAGAAAAAAAAACCCCGGGGGAAAAGGGGGGGGGGAAAGGGGAAAGGGGAGGGGGGGGGGGGGGAAAAAAGGGGGGGGGAAATTTTTTTTTCCCCCCCAAACCTTTTTTAAAAACCCCCCCCCCCTTTTTTCCCCCCCTTTCCCCCTTTTTTTTTAAAAAATTTTTGGGGGGGAAAGGGGAAAAAAAAGGAAAAGGAAAAAAAAAGGGAAGGGGGGGGGGAAAAAGGGAAAAAGGGGGAAACGGGGGAAAAAAAAAAGGGGGGAAAAAAAAAATTTCCCCCTTTTTTTTTTTTCCCCAAAAAAAAATTTTTCCCCCCCCCAAGGTTTTTAAATTTTTTTTTTCCCCTTTTTTTTTTTTTATTTTTTTTTTTTTAAAAAAATTTTTTTTTAAAAATTTTTTCCCCCGGGGGTTTTTTAAATTTAAAATTTTTTTTTAAAAAAACCCGGGAAAAAAAAAAAAATTTTTTTAAAACCCAAAAAAAAAAAAAAACCAAAAAAGTAAAAAAAAACCCCCCCCCCCCCTCCCCCCCCCCTTTTTTCCCCCCAAAATTTTTTTTAAAAAAAAAACCCAAAAAAACCCCAAAAACCCAAAACCAAAAAAAAAAAAAATTTTTTTTTAAAACAAAAATTGGGGGGGGGAAAAAAAACCCTTTCCCCTTTAAATTTTTTCCCCCCCCCCCTTTTTTCCCCCCCTTTTTTTCCCCTTTCCCCAAAATTTTTTAAATTTTTTCCCCCTTTTTTTTCCCCCTAAAAATTTTTTTTTTAAAAACCTTTTTTTTTTGGGGAAAAAAAAAATTTTTTTTTTTTTTTTAAAAATTTTTTTTTTTTTAAAGGAAAGAAAAAAAAAGGGGGGGGGGGGGGAAAAAAAAAAAAAGGGGGGGGAAAAAGGGGGGGGGGAAAAAAAAAGGGGGGAAAAAAAAAAGGGGGGAAAAAAAAGGGGGAAAAAAAAAAAACCCCGGGGAAAAAAAAGAAGAGGGGGGAAAAAAACCCAAAAAAACCAAAAAAAGGGGGGGAAAAAAAAAAAAAAAAAATTTTGGAAAAAAAATTTTTTTTTAAAAAAAATTTTTTTTTAAAAAAAATTTTTTTTTTTTAAAAAACCCCCCAAAAACCCAAAAAAAAAATTTAAAGGGGGCCCGGGGGGGGAAAAAGAAATTTTAAAAAAAAACCCCTTTCCAATTTTTCCCCTTTTTTTTTCCCCCCAAAAAAAAAAAAAAATTTTTCCATTGTTTATTTTTTTTTTTTTTTTTGGGGGGTTTTTTTTTTTTAAAACCCCTTTTTTTAAAAAATTTTTTTTTTTTAAAAAAAAGGGGGGGTTTTTTTTTTCCCCTTTTTTTAAAATTTGTTTTTTTTTTCCCCCCCCTTTTTCCCCCCTTTTTTCCCCCCCCCCCTTTCCCCTTTTTTTTTCCCCTTTTTTTCCCCTTCCCCCTCCCCCCCCCCCCCCTTTTTTTTCCCCCTCCCCCTCCTCCTCCTTTATTTTTAAAAAATCCCCTTTTTAAAAAAAAAATTTGGGGGTTTAAGGGGGCCCCTTTTTTTCCCAACCAAAAACCCCCCTTTTTTTCCCCTTTCAAAATTTTCCTTTTTTTTCCCCCCCATTTTTTCCCCCCCCCCCTTTCCCCCCAAAAAAGGGTTTTGTTCCTGTGGTTTCCCCAACCCCCTTTAGTAGTTTTGTTCAGATCCCCGGGGCGCTGAGTCCATGGGGGGTTTAAAAAAATCCCAGTAAGGAGATGGGGGGGAGGGGGGGTGGGGAAGGAGAAGAGAGAGAGAGAAGAGAGAAGAGGGGGGAAAAAGAGAGGGAAGGGGAGAGAAGGAGGGGGAGAGAGAGAAGGATCCTAAATATTTTTCCTCTACTACCCATCATATCCAAAATCAAAAGCTTTTTGAGAGGGAGGAGGAGGAGGGGGGAAAAAGGAGGAAAGGGGTATAACAGAAAACAAAAAATACACAGGGGGAAAAAAGGGGCATTAAAGACCCGTCAGTATTTAGGGAAGGGTGGAAGGAAGAAGAAATAAGGAAAGGGAAAGATGAGGGGGAACGCCCATGCGGCGCGTAAACCTCGGGTGCTTTATCTCCGTGGCATTTTGGGCCCTTTTAAACCTGGGGTGGGGGGAGAACCCGGTACCCCGGGGGGGGCAAAGGGCTAGTAAACCCCCCGGGTTACCCCAGTTTTCCCTTCCCCCCGGTTTTTTCCCCCTTAAAACAACCCCCCAAAAAGGGGGAAGAACAGCTTTGGGTTTTGGGTGATCGCCCCACTTCCCCCGGCCCGGATTCGGGAACCCGGGACCGCAGATTCGTAGCCAGGCCCCGCTAACCAAATGCACCAAGGGGCGACAGGGCAAAAAGTTTAAGACTGTTAAAAAAAAATAAGTAAAAAAGTAAAGAAAATAAAATTTTAAGACTGGAGGGAAAAAGGGGCTAAGAGGTGAAGACAAAACATATAAAGGAGGAGGCCCCAGCCTTTGACCTTGCCAAAACCCCCCCCCCCCCCGGACCCCCCTCTAAGGCCCTCATTCTCCTGCCCCTTTTTCAAGTGACGGGGCCCCAAATTTAGTTCATCAACCCCGGCCCCGATTCACAACACGTCCCCTTGGGGCCCTTAAAACACCCTGTTTTGTGGACATATGAAACACAAGCTCTTATTACAACCCAGTTTTTTTGGGGCATATTAAAAAAATTTAAAATCTTTATTTTAAAGTAGTTTTTTTGAAGGGTTTAAGGGAAAATTTTTGGGGTCTTTTTTCACGTATTTGTAAATATGTTGCAGTGTTTCTTGAGGTTAGGTTGGTGGGTTAAAGGTATTATTATGGACATATTTAACATAAGCTCTTATTTTAACGTGGTCTGTGGAAATATTTATCCCTTCATCTCCAGATCTTTACTTTGCTATATGAAATCGCATGTTGTCGAGCCATAAAATTACGAAAAGTAACTGAATATACCAAATTAGCTAGTGGACAAGGATACTAAACAGGTCATATCTATAAAATATTTCTTATATTAATCAAAAATCGTCGCATGGTAGCCAAATTACAATGAAAATTACGTTCTGGGCCTCAAGGGGTTAGACATAAGATCATATTTAGACGTGGTTATTTAAGGGGTTATGTTAATCTCGAGGTTTCCTTCATGTATTTGTAAGTATTGTTCGGTGATTCTTGAGTTTCGGTTGGTGGGTTTAAGGGTTTTAGTGTGAGGTGATGTAGGGTTAGGTTCCCTTGTACTGGCTCAGGGACTTTCAGGGAGTGGGTTTTAGTGGTTAAATAAGGGAGGTTTTCGATTAAGGGTGCGCAGTGTTATTGTTGTTGTTGTTGTTGTTGTTGTTGTTGTGGTGGTGGTGGTGGTGGTGGTGGTGGTGGTGGTGATGTAGCGTGGAAATTCTGGTGGTCAGGTTTTGTCTGTCTGTCTGTCTGTGTCTCTGTCTGTCTGTCTATGTCTATATGTATATATGTCTGTCTGTGTCTCTGTCTGGCTGTCTCTGTCTGTCTGTCTGTAAGTCTGTCTGTCTATGTCTGTCTGTCTATCTATCTGTCTGTCTGTGTCTCTGTGTGTCTGTCTGTCTGTCTGTCTGTGTCTGTGTGTCTGTCGATCTGTCTGTCTGTCTGTATGTTTGTGTCTCTGTCTGTCTGTCTCTGTCTGTGTCTGTCGGTATGTCTATCTGTTTTTCTGTCTGTGTCTGTTCTCTGTCTGTCTTCTGTTTTGTCTGTCTGTGTCTCGTCTGTCTGTCTTGTCTGTTGTCTGTTGTTTGTCTTGTCGTCTGCTGTCTGTCTGTCTGTCTGTCTATGTCTGTCTTCTATCTGTCTGGTCTGTCGGTCTCGTGTGTTTTGTCTGTCTGTCTGTCTTCTGTCTATGTCTGTCTGTCTGTTATCTGTCTGTCTGTCTGTCTATGTCTATATGTATATATGTCTGTCTGTGTCTCTGTCTGTCTGTCTATGTCTATATGTATATATGTCTGTCTGTGTCTCTGTCTGTCTGTCTCTGTTTCTGTCTGTAAGTCTGTCTGTCTATCTATTTCTTTTCTTGTCTTGTGTTGTCTGTCTGTTTCTGCTGTCTTGTCTTTGTATTTGTCTGTCTGTCTGTCTGTATATTTGTTCTATGTCTTCTGTTGTCTTCTTTCTGTTTTCTAGTTGTCTGTCTGTCTTCGTCTGGTCTGTCTGTGTTTTGTGTCTGTCTGGTCGTCTGTCTGTCTGTCTGTGTCTCTGTTTTGTCGTCTGTCTGCTCTGTTTGTCGTTCTTCGTTTTCTGTCTGTCTGTTTCTGTTGTCGTGTCTGTGTCTCTGTGTTCGATCTGTCTGTCTGTCTGTCTGTTTGTGTCTCTGTCTGTCTGTCTCTGTCTGTCTGTCGTTGTCATGTCTGTCTGTCATCTGTCATGTCTGTCTGTGTCTCTGTGTGTCTGTCTGTTGTCTGTATGTTGTTGTCTCTGTGTCGTCTGTCTGTTTCTTCTGTCTGGTTGTTTCTGTCTTTCTGTTCTGTCTTGTTTTCTGTCGTTTATGTGTCTGTTTCTGTCTGTCTGTCTTGTCTTTGTGTGTCTGTCTGTCTGTCTGTCTGTCTGTCTCTGTCTATGTTTGTAGGGTCTGTCTGTCTGTGTTGGTGTCTTTGTCTGTCTGTTCTGTGTCTCTGTGTGTCTGTCGATCTGTCTGTCTGTATGTATTTTGTGTCTCTGTCTGTCTGTCTGTGTATCTGTTTGTCTGGTCTGTCTCTGTATTTGTGTCTCTGTCTGTCTGTTTGGTCTCTGTGTGTCTGCGGTCTGTCTGTCTTATGTTTGTGTTATTGTCTGTCTGTGTTCTGTGTGGTGTCTGTCTTGTTTATGTCTTGTGTTGTCTTGTCTGTCTGTCTGTCTAGTCTGTCTGTTATTGTCTGTCTGTCTGTCTGGTGTCTTGGTGTCTGTCTGTGTCTGTCTGTCTTCTGTCTGTGTCTCTGTGTGTCTGTCGAGCTGTCTGTCTGTCTGTTTTGTGTCTCTGTCTGTCTGTCTGTCTCTGTCTGTCTGTTGTGTCTCTGTGTGTGTCGTCTGTCTGTCTGTGTTTTTTGTCTCTGTCGTTGTCTGTGTCTCGTTTTTTCGATCTGTTTCTAGTTCTGTATAGTTTGTGTCTCTGCCCCGCGTCTCTGTCGTCGCTGTCTCTCTGTCTATTGTCTCTCTCAGTATCCATTCTACGTCTATTACTTTATTTCCATTCTATCATATTTTTACTCAAAAGCCATACTATCCACCTAACAACACACCACAACCACACACACAACCACACAAAAAAATACACAAAAATACATCACTACACACACCAGGGCGTCCCCGTGGTGTGTGTGTGTGTTGTGTGTGGTGTTGTGTGTGTGTGTGTGGGGTTGTGTGTTGTGTGTGTGGTGGCATGGAAGGATTTGACAATCATTCCCTGTCAGCAGTCTCGACAGGATAGAAAGAAAGGGTATCAAGACGCTAATAATAACCTGTTACATCTCTCTCTCTCTCTCTCTCTCTCTCTTCTCTCTCTCTCTCTCTCTCTTCTCTCTCTCTCTCTCTCTCTCCTCTCTCTCTCTCTCTCTCTCTCTCTCTCTTTGGGTGTGTCAAATGAAACGAAAGAATCATGTTGCGAAAGAAGGAGAAAAAGGAGGAGCGAGGAGGAGGAGGAGGAGGAGGAGGAGGAGGAGGAGGAGGAGAGAGGAGGAGGAGGGGAGGAGGAGGAGGAGGAGGAGGAGGAGGAGGAGGGACTATACGAAACAAGACAAAGATTTCTCCTTGGGGATAAGAAGACAAAGCAGATGTTGAAGGGGAGGGAGGGGAGGGAGGAAGGGGGGGGAGGCGGGGAGGGGGGAGGGGAGGGGGAGAAGGGGGGTTAGATATGGAAGGAGTTAGGTGGGATGGTGAAAACACTTTTGGAGTACTTCACGGGAGGTGAAAGACCTCCTCCTTCTCCCTTCCCTTCCTTTCCCCCCTCCTCCTCCNGCCTTTACTTTTAACAGATAAAAAAAAGGGGTCCCCCCGGCCTCCCAGCAATTCCTTTTCCGTTTTCTTCCGCCCCAGGAAAAAAAAATTTCACTTGGGGCCCCCTGCCCCCCCCGCCCTGGGGGTCCCCCTTTCCCTCCAGGCTGGGTTTTCCACATACAACCCAAATCTTGGGGAGGACCACATCCAATATGCCAAAGTTGGCGTTTGATGGACTGCAGTTATAGGCCTCGTTTCATCCACGGTGCAATTCGTGGTTTACACGAAATCATCCCAGCGATACCCCATGATTCTGCAAAGGGACCTTTTACCAAGGCACGATCGTCTCTTCAAGTCACTATTTAGTGTCCAGTCTACACCATAGGAAAGCAGGGATCACAAGCGCTTGAAGATCCGGTCTTTGCCCTCCTGCAAGTACCGGACAACCCCAAAATACTCATCCGAGTGCGTCATAACCCGTGGCTATGCCAATCCGCCGTAAGACTTTTTGACGTGACCCGCATCATATGGACTGCGGATAGTAAGTAAGAGATCTGTATTTTAGAAAAACAGATAAGTAGAGAAGTAAAAACTGGGACTGATAAAGAGATAAGGAAAGGTGATAGTATGTGGGAATAAAAGTGGTAATGGTAGAATGTAAAGGGTAAAAGAAAGGGTTAATGTGTGTGTGTGTGTGGTGTGTGTGTGTGTGGTGTGTGGTGTGGTGTGTGGTGTGTGTGGTGTGTGGTTGTGTGTGTGTGTGTGTGTGTGTGTTGTGTGGTTTTGGGGTGTGTGTGTGTGTGTGTGGGGGTTTGTGTGTGTGTGACATGGGTGGTGTGATAAAAGGGTAAAAGGGATACAAATTACAGTAAAATGAGGGAGTGAGAGAGGAGAGAGGGTAAGAAAGTGTGGTGTGAGAATGAAAGTGATAAAAAGAGGATGGAAAAAGGAGTGAAAAGGGAATGATGATAATGATGATAGATAGGTCTTTGTCTGTCTGTGTGTCTGTCTGTCTTCATCTACTATCTATCTGTCTGTATGTCTTTTCTGTCCAGTCTATCAATCTTTCCCATCTGTCTACCTATCTGTCTGTCTGTCTGTCTGTTGTCTATGTGTCTGTCTATTACTTCTATCTATCTATCTATCTATCTATCTATCTATTATCTATCGTCCTGTAGTCTGTTTTGTCGTCTATCAAACTTTCTATCTGTCTACTTCTGTCTGTCGTCTGTCTATCAATATATTCTTCTGTCTGTCTATATATCTATGTCTGTCTGGGCTATCTATCTATCTATCTATCTTTTCTATCTATCTATCTATCTATCATATCAATATGTTTCTGAGTCTGTCTGTCTGTCTATCAATCTGTCTGTCTACCTATCTGTCTGTCTGTCTGTCTGTCTGTCTGTCTGTCTATCTATCCATCTATAATCTATCTATCTACAGCTCCTTATCAGTATTCTCTGATCATAACCCTTTTCTGAACTTAATTATATATATCAACTTAAATGATTTATATCTTGGTTAGCATTATCCTTTTCCATCGCACGAGGAGAGAGAGGAGAGAAGAGAGAGAAGAAGAGAAGAGGGGAGAGAGAGAGAAAAGAAGGAGAGAGAGAAAAAGAGAGAGGGGAGAAGAAAGAGGGGAGAGAGAGAGAGAGAGAGAGGGGGAGAAGGGAGGGATAAAGAGAGGTGGGGAATTCTGCCAAAATTCTCTCTTGCTTCTCCTTCAGGGTAAAAAAACTTACTGTACTCTCTCTTTCTCTCTCTCTCTTCCTCTCTCTCCGCCTCTCTCTCTCTCTCTCTCTAGGAGGATAAAAAGGTGCAATGGGCATGTTTGGGTCTGGGGAAAAGAGAGAGAGAGGAGGAGAGAGAGAAGAGGGGGGAGAGAGAGAGAGAGAGGAGAGGAAGAGAAGAGAAGAGGAGAGGAGGGAAAAGAGAGGAGAAAAGAAAAAAAAAAGGACAGTTGTCACAATAAACTAATATTTCAAGCCCAATATCATACTTCAAGACCTAACATTAAATGGTTTTCGGATCTCTTCAAGGAATCTTATTATATCGTATTGAAGGTTTTATTGCCGATATTATTATTTTATCATTTTATTATTATATTATTATTATTACTATTATTATTATATTATTATTATATTCATTTTATTTCTCCAGTGCTAATTACTATAACCTTATGAAGGACATTTACACTTTATCTTACTGTCCGAGCGAGGTATTCAACACACACACGCGCACACACACACACACACGTACACACACACACACACACACACACATACACACACACACACACACACACACACACACACACACACGTACACACACACACACACACACACACGTACACACAACACACACACACACGTACATACACACACACACACGTACACACACACCACACACACACGTACACACACACACACACACACACACACACACACACACTCCATCAGCGTCAAGGAGTGTTTGTTTAAGGCGACAGATCTGAGTACTGCTGTTTGCTAATGACTATCTCTCTCTCTCTCTCTCTCTCTCTTCTCTCCTCTCTCTCTCTCTCTCTCTCTCTCTCTCTCTCTCTCTCTCTCCTCGTATCTCTGTGTATCTCTTTCTTTCCCTCCCTTTCTATTTCTTCTCCTTCCCTCCCTTTCCTTGCTTCCTTTTCCTCTTCACCCTTCATACTTGCCCACCAAATCCCTCTCTCATTCCCCTTCCTCCCTTCTTTACCGTCTCCTATCTTCTTTGTTTTACTTTCTTCTAAGCGAGAGGAGAGAGGGAGAGGGAGAGAGAGAGAGAGAGAGAGAGAGAGAGAGAGAGAGAGAGAGAGAGAGAGAGAGAGAGAGAGAGAGAGAGAGAGAGAGAGAGAGAGAGAGAGAGAGAGAGAGAGACAGACAGACAGACAGACAGACAGACAGACAGACAGACAGACAGACAGACAGACAGACAGACAGACAGACAGAGAGAGAGAGAGAAAGACATACAGAGAGACAGAGAGAAAGAGAAAGATATAGCTATTATATTTTTTTCTCTTCCTTAATATTATACTTATTAGTTTTCTATCCCTACTCCCTTTCATTTTATTCCTTTCCCTTTCCCATCTTCAAGATAAAAATTGTTAAAAATCATGGGGAGGGGTCACGCATAGAAAGGGCCCAAAACGACACATTAAAAAAAAACATCCTCGTTTCTAACCTTTCTCTCCAATCTAATTTTTAACCCCAATTGAGGTCCAAAACGTAATTTCCATTGTAATTTGGGTACCATTAGACTATTTTAAATGAAGGTAAGCAATATTCTATAGCTATGACCTGTTAAGACTTCTTCTAAGTTTTTTTGGTATTTTAAAGTTTTTTTTCGAAATTTTATGGCTAAAAAAACAGAAAATTTTTATAGGTTCCTGGTGTCTGTTTTTCCTATGATTCCTCCCCTCCTCCCCTCCTCCCCTTTTTTCCTCTTCCTCCTCCCCCCTCCCCCCTCCCTCTTTTTCTTCCCTTTCTTTTTCCCTTTCCCTTCCTCCTCCCCCTCCTCCTCCTCCCCTTTTCTTCCTTTTCTCCCCCCCTCCCCCTCCTTTACTATACTACTACTACTACTCTACTAACAAAGGCAAGATCTGGGCGTGAAGGGGTTAAGCTCACCCTTCTGTCTCCTTAACCTATACCAATACCACTTCTTCCCTCTTCAATACTGATTTCCTACCTTTTATAACCTTTCCCCCATCTCACTTTTCCCACGGTCAGTAACCCCCAAAAGAAGGTTTTTGGCCTGTGGTTCCCTTCAGTAGTTAGTTCAGATCACGGGGCGCTGAGT
Source organism: Chionoecetes opilio (assembly GCA_016584305.1). NCBI lineage: Eukaryota > Metazoa > Arthropoda > Malacostraca > Decapoda > Majidae > Chionoecetes > Chionoecetes opilio. The sequence continues at coordinate 515,667 of JACEEZ010000540.1, forward strand.
CATGGGGGTAAATATCTGAGTAAGGAGATGGGAGGGAGGGAAGGGTGGAGAGAGAGAGAGAGAGAGAGAGAGAGAGAGAGAGAGCGCGAGAAAAGAGGGGAGAGGGGGAGAGGGGAAGAGAGGAGGAAGAGAAAAGGAATCCTAAATATATTCCCTAATCTATCAATCAATCAAATGCTTTTTGAGAGAGGAGGAGGAGGAGGAGGAGGAGGAGGAAGGAGTATAAACAGAACACAATAAGATACACAGACAGAAGAGCATTAGAAGACCAGTCAGTATTGAGGGAAGGGATGGAAGGAAGAAAAAAGAAAGGGAAAAGGAAAGATGGGGCTACGCTATGCGGCGCGTGCCTCGGGCTAAATCCCCGTGGCATTTGCCCTTGAGCCTGGGGGGGTGAAAAAACCCGGTCCCCCGGGACAAGGGCAGTAGACACCCGGGTACCACAGTCCCTTCCCAGTTTTCCCTTTAAAATAAACCCCCCAAAAGGAGGAAGAACAGCTGGTTAGGCTGATCGCCGACTTGCCCTGGCCCGGATTCGAACCAGGGACCGCAGATTCGTAGCCAGGCACGCTAGCCACTGCACCACGGAGGCGACAGGACGAAGAGTCAAGACTGTAAAAATATAAGTAAAAGAGTAAAGAAAATAAGAGTATAAGACTGGAGGAAAAGGTGCTAAGAGGTGAAGACAAGCATATAAAGGGAGGAGGCCCCAGCCTTAGACCTTGCACCCCCCCCCCCGGACCCTCTCTAAGGCCCTCATTCTCCTCCCCTTTATGCAGAGTGACGCGCCAAGTTTAGTTCATCACCTCGGCCTGATTCACAACACGTCCTCCTTGCCTTATACACCCTGTTTTGTGGACATATGAAACACAAGCTCTTATTACAACGAGTTTTGTGGACATATGAAACATAAAACTTTTTTAAAAAGTAGTTATTTGAAGGGTAAAGGGAAAATTTCGGTTTTTCACGTATTGAAATATTTTGCATGTTTTCTTGGGGTTTAGGTTGGTGGGTTTTAAAGGGTATTTTAGGACAATTTAACATAAGTCTTATTTTAACGGGGTCTGTGGAAAATTTTAACCTTCTTCCAAATTTTTATTTTGCTTATGAAATCTCTGTTGTGGGCCAAAAAAATTCGAAAAGTAACTGAAATAACCAAATTAGCTAGGGAAAGGATACAAAAAACAGGTCTACTATAAAATATTTCTATTAATCAAAAAATCGTCGCATGGTAGCCAAATTACAATAAAAAATTCGTTCGGGGCCCTCAAGGGGTTTAGACAAAAGTCATTTTTAGACGTGGTTTTTTAAGGGGTTATTTAATCTCGAGGTTTTCCCTTTATGTATTTAAAATATTGTTCGGTGATCTTGATTTCGGTTTGGGGGTTTTAAAGGGGTTTTTGTGTGAGGGTGATGGGGTTAGGTTCCCTTTTTATGGTCAGGGGCTTCAGGGAGGGGGTTTTTGTGGGGTTAAAAAGGGAGGTTTTTGATTAGGGTGCGCAGTGTATTTTTGTTTTTGGTTGTTGTTGTTTTTGTTTGTTGTTTGGTGGTGGTGGGGGGGTTGGGGGTGGTGGTGGTGGTGGTGGTGGGGGTGGGGGTGGTGATAGCGTGGAAATTCTGGTGGTCAGGTTTTGTTTCTGTCGTCTGTGTCTCTGTCGCTGTTATGTCTATATGTTATAGTCTGTCTGTGTCTCTGTCTGGCTGTCTCTGTTTCTGTCTGTAAGTCGTCTGCTATGTCTGTCGTCTATCACTGTCGCTGGGTTCTTTTTGTGTCTGTTTTTCGTCGCTGTGTCTGTGTGTCTTCGATCTGTTCTGTCTTTATGTTTGTGTCTTGTCTGTCTGTCTCTGTCTGTCTGCTGTTGTCTATGTCTGTCTGCTGTTTTCTGCTGTCTGTCGGTTCCTGTCGTGTCTTCGCTGTCTGTCTGGTTTTTGTGTGTCGCGATCTGTCTGTTGTCTGTCGGTTTTGGTTTGTTTGTCCTGTTGTTGTCTGTTTTCTATGTCTGTCTTTTTATCTGTCTGTTGTCGTGTCTCTTGGGGGTCTGTCGTCTGTCTGTCTGTTGTTGCTATGTCGTCTGTCTGTTATCTGTCGTTGTCTGTCTATGTCTGTCGTCTGCTATCTGTCTGTTTGTTTTGTCGTCTGTTATGCTATATGATATATGCGTCTGTGTTCTGTCTGTCGTCTTGTTTCTGTTGTAAGTCTGTCTGTCATTATCTGTCTGTTTTGGGCTCTGGGTCTGTCTGTTGGCTGTCTGGCTTTTGGGGTCTGTGATCGTTTTCTGTCTGTATATTGGTCTCTGCTGTCTGTCTCTGTTTTTTTTTTTGTCTGTCTGTCTATTCTGTTTTCTGTCATCTCTGTCTGCTGGTTCGTGTGTCGTCTGTTTTGTCTGTCTGTCTGTCTGTGTCTCTGGGGGGTCTGTCGATCGTCTGTCTGTCTTCTGTTTTGTCCTGTCTGTCGGTTCGTCTTCTTTTGTCGTCTGTCGTCGTTGTGTTCTGTTTGGGCTGCGATCTGTCTGTCTGTTTTGGCTGTTTTTGTCTTGTCTGTCTGTCTCTGTCTGTCTGTCGTTTCTTTTGTCTTCATCGTCTGTCTGCTGTTCTTGTGTCTGTTGTTGTCTGTTGTTGTCGTTCTTCGTGGTGTCTGTCGATCTGTCTATCTGTCTGTTGGGGTTTGGTCTCTGTCTGTCTTTTCTGTTGTCTGTCTGCTTCTAGTTTTTCTATCGCTGCTGTCTGTGCTTTTGTTCTGTGTCTGCTGTCTGTCTGTCGTCTGTCCTGTGTCTGTGAGCGGTCGTCTGTCTGTTTTTGGGTTTTTTCTGTCTGTCTGTCTGTGTCTCTGTGGTCGTCGATCTGTCGTTGTATGTAGTTTGTGTCTCTGTTGTCTGTCTGTGTTCTGTGGTTGTCGGTCTGTTTTCTGTAGTTTGTGTCTCTGTCTGTCTGTTGGTTCGTGTGTCTGCGGTCGTCGTTGATGTTTGTGTCTGTCTGTTTTGCGTGTCTCGTGGGTCTGTCGGTCTGTCTGTTTTATGTTTGTTCTCTGTTGTCTGTCTGTTGCTATGTTGTTGTCTATCTGTCTGTCTGTCTGTGTTTTTGTTGGGCTGTCTGTCTGTTGTTGTCTGTCGTCTGGTCTCTGGTGTTCTGTCGAGCGTCGTCTGTTGTTGTTTTTGTCTCTTCTGTCTGTCTGTGTCCTGTCTGTCTGTCGTGTCTCTGTTTTTTTGTCGTTGTTGTTGTCTGATGTTTGTGTCTCTGTCGTCTGTCTGGTTCTGGTTCTGTCGATCTGTCTGCTGCTGTATGTTTGGTCTCTGTCTGTCGTCTCTGTCGTCTGTCTGTCGTCTCTGTCTATTTGTCTCTCTCAGTATCTGTTTACGTCTATTTTTCGTTTATTTTTTCCCTTCATTCATATTTTTTTCTCAAAGCCATATATCCCCTTAACACACACACACACACACACACAACCCCAAACCCACACACACACCCCACACACATACACACACACAACATACACCACAACACACCAGGACGTCCCCCGTGGTGGGGTGTGGGTGTGTTGTTTGTGTGTGTGGGTGTGTGTGTGTTTGTTGTGTGTGTGTTTTGTGTGTGGGGCATGGAAGGATTTACAATCATCCTGGCCCCCGCTAAGTCCGAAAGGATAGAAAAGAAAGGGTATTCAAGACGTAATAATAAACCCTTTTTTTTCACTCTCTCTCCTCTCTCTTTCCTCTCTCTTCTCTCTCTCTCCTCTCCTCTCTCTCTCTCTTTCTTCTCCTCTTCTCTCTCCTCTCCTCTTCTCTTTGGCGGTGTGTCAAATGAAACGAAAGAATCAATGTTGCAGAAGAGAAGAAGGAGTAAAAAAAAAAAAAAGGGGAAAGGGGGAGGAGGAGGAGGGGGGAGGAGGGGGGAAAAAAGGGGGGGGAAAAAAAAAGGGGGGGGGGGGGGGGGGGGGGGGGGGGGGGGGGGGGGGGGGGGGGGGGGGGGGGGGGGGGGGGGGGGGGGGGGGGGGGGGGGGGGGGGGGGGGGGGGGGAAAAAAAAAAAAAAAAAAAAAAAAAAAAAAAAAAAAAAAAAAAAAAAAAAAAAAAAAAAAAAAAAAAAAGGAGGGGGGGGGAAAAAAAGGCCCCCCCCAAGGAAGGGAGGAGGAAAAAAGGAAAAAGGGAAGGAGGGGAAAAAGGGGGAGGAAAGGGGAGGAAGGAAAAAAAAAAAAAAAGGGGGGGGGGGGGGGGGGGGGGGGGTACCCCCCCCCCCAATTTAAACCCGGAAACAAAAAAAAAAAAAAAAAACAAAGTT
>JACEEZ010000540.1:529936-532436 GCA_016584305.1 Chionoecetes opilio
GAAAGGAAGCAGGCAAGGGAAGGGAAGGGAAGTGGAAGAGAAGGAAAGGAAAGAAAGGGAACGGAAGGAAAGGGAAGGGAAGGGAGGGGAAGGGAAGGGAAGAGAAGGAAAGGAAAGGAAAGAGAAAGGAAGGAAAGGGAAGGGAAGGGAAGGGAGGGGAAGGGAAGGGAAGGGAAAGGAAGGCAAAGCAAGGCAAGGCAAGGGAAGGGAAGGGAAGGGTAGGGAAAAGAAGACAAGGGAAGGGAAGGGAAGGGAAGGGAAGGGAAGGGAAGGGAAGGGGGTCGAGAAATGCAAGATGAAGAATTGAAAGAAACAAAGAGCACAGGGTGAGAGGAATAAACAATGACCTGATAAAGATGGAAGGAAAAGAACGGCTGATAGAACATTGATGAAAGAGAATGGGGGAAATGGATGTGGAAGAATGATGGAAGGGAGAAAGGAGAGGAAAAGCAAATAAAGAAGGAGGGAAGGAAGGAAGGAATGGGAAAGTGAGAAGGGAAGGAAAAAAGGGAGGAAAGGAGGGAGGAGGTTAGTTAGAGATTTACCTTTTTGAAAAAGAGATGTGGATGATATTTGGCGTTAAGAGAGAGAGAGAGAGAGTAGAGAGAGAGAAGAGAAGAGAGAGAGATGAGAGGAGAGAGGAAGGAGAGAGAGCGAGAGAGAGGGAGAGAGACAGAGAGAGAGAGAGAGAGAGAGAGAAGAGACTGTTTGCCTTCCTTTCTCTTCCGCTCCAGTGTTTAAATCTGACAAGGCAAGGAGCTCTCTCCTCTCTCTCTCTCTCTGTCTCTCTCTCCTCTCTCTCTCTCTCTCTCTCTCTCTCTCTCTCTCTCTCTCTCTCTATCTATCTATCGATCGTATCTATCTCTCTTTCTCTCTCATACCACAACCACAAGACGTACAATGAGAAAGAGACGAAATAAGAGGATAGGGATGAAAGGCAATGAAATTAAAGCGAGGGGAGGATAAAGGAAAGGTGTCAGAGAAAAAGAGAGAGAGAGAGAGATGAGATGAGAGAGAGAGAGAGAGAGAGAATAGAGATGAAGAGAGAGAGGAGGAGAGAGGAGAGATCAGAGGAGAGAGACGAGAGAGGAGAAGAGAGGAGAGAGAGTCCTGCTTGTTCAGATTTAAACCACTGGAGCGGAAGAGAAAGGAAAGAAAACAGTCTCTCTCATTCCTGTCAAGCATCTGTGCAGAGAGCTGATAAGGCCCCTCACGCCACATCTTTCAGCAGTGCTCCAAACGGGCGCCTGCCAAGCCTGTTGTGGAAGGAGGCTCGGGTCACGCCCGTACACAGGCAAAAGGACGAGGAAGATCCAAGCCAATACAGTCCAAAATCTCGCTCCTGTCAGTTGTCAGCAAGATCTTAGAAAGGAGTTATTTGTCAGAGCAACGACCCGCCACTAGGAGGAGCTACATACCTGATGTCCCCTAGACAGTACGGCGGTTTAGGAAAGGACGCTCCCGCTCCTCGGACTGCTTCTCCTGCTCTCCAAAATCATGGCTACTCCTGGACATCTGGCCGCCCATCGCTGGTGATTGCCATGGACATCGCTGGGGCCTTGACTGCAGTGTGCGCACAAGGGCCTCCTGGCAAAGCTTGAACAGCTCGGCCATCACGGGACACCTGCTGGCGTGTTCTCGAGAACCTGCCAGCCGGAGTCGCTTGAGGGTGGTGGTGAATGGGAAAGCACGTCAGCCACGTACCCGGGGAGGGCTTTCCGTTCCACAGGGATCGGTCCTGGGCCCCATCATGTGGGAAACATTTACGTCAGACCTCCTCCAAAGCCTCCCATGTGGAGTCTGCCTATGCTGACGACCTGCACCGGTTGTCCCACTCCTACACCAGAGAGGAGACTGCGAAACGTGATAGATGCCACCAACCGTCAAACTTGGTGACATCACGGCCTGGGGAAGACGGTGGCAAGTCAAGTTTGCTGCCGAGAAGACCCAGGCCATGGTTATATCACGTGAGGAAGGACCCCAGGCTACTCGAGGGGAAGTTGAAGTTTGGGGGACGATACCCTGCCATCAAGGACTCCATCAACATCCATGGGGGTGGAGGTTTGCTCCAGGCTTCCGCTTTGACGCCAATGGAGACAGTGGCACGTCCGAGCTCCTGAGGGGACTCTCCTGCGCCGGAGTAACGGTACCTGCTCGACGCTTTGACGGCCTCATTGCGGCTGTATGAGGGCCCAAGTGAGGCCCTGTCATGGAGTACAGTCCTCTCCCTGGATGAGTAGTGACAGTGACCACCTGTCACTGCTGGACAAAGTGCAGAGGGGCTGAGCGCTCATACACCCAAACCGCCGACCAATATCAAGGGGAACGTCGCCCGCGGAACAGTTGGCAGCAAGCAGCAGCCACGATAACAAACAACATCAGCTGCAGTCAACACCAGCAAGCAACAACAAACAACAACAACGACTTACAGCAGGAAGCAGTGGCGGGATGATCCCCGCTCCCAGCTTGAACAGCCTGGGGCACCGGAGGGAGAGCGGTG
>JACEEZ010000540.1:539936-569936 GCA_016584305.1 Chionoecetes opilio
GTTGTTTTTGTGTGTGTGTGTGTGTGTTTTGTGTGGGGTGTGTGTTTGTGTGTGGTGTGGGGTGTTTTTTTGGTGTGTGGTGTGTGTGGGTGTATGTGTGTGTGTGTGGTGGTGTGTGTGTGGGGTGTGTGGTTAAAAAATATTGGGCTTTAGGGGAATGAGAAAAAAAAAGGGAAATAATTTTTAAGGTTTAAAAAGTGTTTAATGGTGAGTGAAATTTGTAAACACACACAAAAACACCCCACACACACACACACACAATCCGGGTCCCTCTACCCCCTACGCACTTTTGGGCTGGGCGTAAGGTCGTTTAGGGGTTTTTCTCATCAATACACTCAACAATGGAAACTCGGGAGGTGAAATTTCATCTTACGAAACCAAGGGGGAGGAGTGAAGAGGGGAGAGAGAGAGGAAAAGAGGAGAGAGAGAGAAAAGGGGAGAGAGAAAAATAAGATAAAAATACTTTGATTTTATTTTAAGGGCACTTTGCAAGTACAAAATACAAGGGTTATTGGGCTATTTTCAAAGCGCCACCCCGCCAGGACGAAATTGGTGGACTCGAAAACCCCTGACGGAATGCAGGGGCCTAAAACGCAAGCTCACGGCTCTACCAAAGAGCCACCCGGGCGGGTAAGAGAAAGGAAAAGATTGGGCTTTTTTTAATTTCCCCATTTTTCAAGTAAAAATTTTTTAATTGTATATGAAAGGGGTTTTTGGGGGTTTATTTAACCCACTAACTAAATAATTTCTACTAATACTAAATACTACTCTACTGCTACTACTACTACTAATACTACTGTACACTGCTACTACTAATACTACTATATGCTACTACACTACCCACTTTCTCTACTACTGGGTACGGGTATACTCCCACTACTATACTACTACTACTGCTACTACTACTTTCTACTTTCTACTGGGTACTACTATAAATACTTTCTAATAATACTATATACTGCTACTTTCTAATACTATTAAAACAATACTACTACTAAAGCTATTTCTTTTTTAAATACTACTTACTACTACTACTACTCTTTCTACTACCCACTAACTCTTATTCCTACTACTACTACTACTACTTTTCTACTACATCTACTTAATACTACTAATTTCTGCTTTCTATACTACTACTACTACTTACTACCCCACTACTACTACTACTACTATTTTAAATACTACTACTACTCTAAATACTCTACTCCCACTACTATTAACTACTACTTTTGATACTCCTACTAATATACTTATACTACGCTACTTAAATGCTTTCTATTTCTACTTTTTACTACTGCTTTCTAATTACTACTTTTCCCACCCACTGCCCACTTTTCTTTCTGCTATTTCTATACTAAATACTGCTATACAATACTACTTATTTCTACTACTGCTACTAATACTAATACCCTTTCTACTACTACTACTACTACTCTACTACTCTACTCCATACACATAAATACTTTACTCTACTTTCTACTTTCTACCAAAAAAAACCCCTACTACTACCACTTTCTACCACTACTACTACTCTAATCTTACTTACTACTACCACTACTACTAAATCCCACTACTACTACTACTGCTAATACTACCATACTACTACCACTCCCAATACTACTACACTATACCAAAACTAAATCCCACTATACCACTACTAATACCACTCCCACTTTCTACTAATCTATACTACCACTCTACTACCACTCCCACTACTACCTTTAAAACTTTCCCCACTCCCCCCCCACTACTACTCTCTTTCTACTACCACCCCACTACCATACTACTACTACTACCACTCTACTACTTACTACTTACCCACTACCATTACTTACTACCCACTCCCCCCTACATATTTCTCTACTACTACCTACTAAACTACACACTATATTTTACTACAAAACCAACTACTCTTTTACTACTACTCCTACTACCACACCACTCCCACCACCACCACCACCACCACCACCAAACCACCACCACCACACCACCACCACACCACCCCCACACCATACTACCAAACCCCCCCACTACCACCACCCCCAAACCACCCCACCACCAACCCACCACCCCCACACCCCCACCACCACAACCACCACCCCAAAACCCCCACCACCCCCCCACCCCACCACACCACCCCCCCATACTACCACCCCCCCACCAAAACCCCCCCCACCACCACCACCACCACCACTAACCCCCACACTACCCAACCCCCCAAAACAACCCCCACACCAAATCCCCCCACCACCCCCACCACCAAACCACCACCACTACTTTCTACCCCCCACCCCCACCACACCAAAACCCCCCCACCACCCCACCACTCTACCACCACCCCCAATACCACCCCCAAAAAAACTACCCACCCCCCACCACCCCACCCCCACCCCCACCAAAAAACCCCCCACTACCCCCTCCCACCCCCACCACCCCCAACCACCACACTACTACTACAACCCACCCCACAAACCAATACTATACCATCCCCCCAAAACCCCACCCCACCAAACCAAAATTTTCCCACTCCCCCACACCCCCCACCCCCCCCCAATTCCTTAAAATTACAACTTTTCTACACTACATCTTTAAAACCTTTTTGCCCTTTCCCTTTTCCGGTGGTGGTGGTTTGGGGGGTTGGGGGTTTTTGGAAAGGGTGTTGGCGGGGTGTTTGGTGGGTCAACCAGTGTAAACTCACGGGGGTCTTTCCCCCCCTTATTTCTTGGGCCCCTTTTGTGTGTGTGGGTGTGTGGGTGGTGTGTTTTTGTGGTTTGTGTGGTGTGTGTGTGTGGGGGTGTGTGTGTGGGGTTTGGTGTGAAACAAAAAAGTTAGGCCCCAAGGCCTCCCCCCAGGGTTCCCTTTTTTTTTAGGTTTTTTATTTTGTGGGTGTGGTTTTGTGTGGGTTGTGTTTGTTTTTTTGTTTTTTTGTTGTGTTGGGGGTTTTTTTGCTCCTGTTCCCCCCGGCCCCTTTAGCTTCCTTTTTTCTTTTTCTTTTGGTTGCTGTTTGTTGGTTTTTTTTTTTTCTCTCTTGTTTTCTCTCTTCCCCTTTTTCTTTTTCCTTTTCTCTGTTCCCCTTTATGTTCTTTTTCTCCCTTCTCTTTTTCTTCTTCCTTTTTTTCTAAGGGTTAAATTTTTCTGTCTTTTTCCCTCTTTTCCCTCCCCTTTTCTCCACCCCCTCTCCCCCCCTCTCTCTCCCTCCTTACTCCCCCCTCCTTTTCTCCCCCCTCCCCTCCCCCCCTCCTTCCCCCTCCTTCCTTAATTTTTTCCCCCTTTTTCTCCCTCCCCCTTCCCTCCCCCCCCTTTTATTCCCCCTTTAACTTCCCCCCTTTCAAAAATTCTCCCCTTAAATTTCCTTTTTCCCCCCTTTCATCTCCCCCCTTTTTCCAAACTCCCCCCTTTCCCTTTACTCCTCCTTTCCCTTTATCTCCCCCCTCCCCATCTCCTCCCTCCTTTACTCCCCCCTCCTTTATTTTCCCCCTTCCTTCATTCTCCTTTTCCCTCCTCCTTTCCCCCTCCCTTTCCCTTTATCTCCCCCTCCTTCATCTCCTCCTTCCTTCATCCCTCCCCCCCTTATCTCCTCCCTCCTTCATCCCCCTCCTTCTCTCCCCCCTCCTTCATCTCCTCCTTCCTTCATCTCCTCCCTCCTTCATCTCCTCCCTCCTTCATCTCCTCCCTCCTTCATCTCCTCCCTCCTTCATCTCCTCCCTCCTTCATCTCCTCCCTCCTTCATCTCCTCCCTCCTTCATCTCCTCCCTCCTTCACTCCTCCTTTTCCTTCTCTCCTCCCCCCTTCATCTCCCCCCTCCTTCACTCCTCCCCCCCTCCCCCCTCCATCTCTCTTTCTCTCTTTTTCTTCATCTCTCTTTTCTCTCTTTTTTCTCATCTCTCTTTCTCTTTCTCTCTTTCCTCATCCTTTCTCTCATCTCTCTTTTTCTCATCTCTCTTTCTCTCTCTTTCTCTCATCTCCTTTCTCTCTCTTTCTCTCATCCCCTTTTTCTCTCTCTCTCTTTTCTCTTTCCTCATCTCTCTTTATCTTCTTTCTCTCTCCTCTTTCCTCTTTCTCTCTCTCTCTTTCTCTCTCCTCTTTCTCTCTCTTTTCTCTCATCCTTTTTATTCTCTTTCTCTCTCTCTCTTTATCTCTTTTCTCTCTCTCTCTTTCTCTTTTTCTCTCTCTTTCTCTCATCTCTCTTTCCCCTCTCTCTCTTCTCTCATCTCTTTTTCTAAATTTTTCTCTCATCTCTCTTTCTCTCATCTCCTTTCTCTCATCTCTCTTTCTTCTCTTCTTTCCCCCTTTTTCTCTCATCTCTTTTTTCTCTAAATCTCTTTCTCTCACTCTCATCTCCTTTCTCTCATCTTTTTTCCTCTCTCTCTTTCTCTCATCTCTCTTTCTCTCTTCTCTCTTTCTCTCATCTCTCTTTCTCTCTTCTCTCTTTCTCTCATCTCTTTCTCTCATCTCTCTTTCTCTCCTCTCTTTCCCCTATCTCTCTTTCTCTCCTCTCCTTTCCTCCTCTCTCTTTCTCTCCTCTCTCTTTCTCCATCTCTTTTCTCTCTTTCTCTCATCTCTCTTTCTCTCATCTCCTTTCTCTCACTCTCTTTCTCTCATCTCTTTCTCTCATCTCTCTTTCTCTCATCTCTCTTTCTCTCATCTCTCTTTCTCTCATCTCTCTTTCTCTCATCTCTCTTTCTCTCATCTCTCTTTCTCTCATCTCTCTTTCTCTCATCTCTCTTTCTCTCCTCTCTCTTTCTCTCCTCTCTCTTTCTCTCCTCTCTCTTTCCTCCCTTTTTTCTCTCATCCTCTTTCTCTCATCTCTCTTTCTCTCCTCCTCTTTCTCCCTCTCTTTTTCTCCCTCTCTTTCTCTCACTCTCTTTTTTCCATCTCTCTTTCTCTCCTCCTCTTTCTCCCCTCTTCTTTCTCTCTCTCTTTTTCTCTCATCTCTCTTTCTCTCCTCTTTTTTCTCTCATCTCTCTCTTTCTCTCATCCTCTCTTTCTCCCTCTCTTTCCTCTTTTCTCATCTCTCTTTTCTCTCATCTTTTTTTCCCTCTCATCTCTCTTTTCTCTCTCTCTTTCTCTCTCTCTCTTTCTCTCTCCCCTTTTTCCTCATCTCTCTTTCTCTCACCTCTTTCTCTCATCTCTCTTTTCCTCACTCTCTTTTTCCCTTCATCTCTTTTCTCTCATCCCCTTTTTCTCTCTCTCTCTTTCTCTCATCTTCTTTCTCTCATCTCTCTTTCTCTCCTTCTTTCTCTCCTCTCTCTTTCTCTCCTCCTCTTTTTTCCCCTCCTCTTTCTCTCCTCTCTCTTTCTCTCCCTCTTTTTCCCTCTCCCTTTTTTCTTTACCCCTATTTTCAACACTCCTTCCTTCCCTTTCTTTTTCCTTTCCCAGAAAAAAAAAAGCCTTGCCCATTTCCAAATTTTCTCCAGGGGCTTTTGTCTTCTCCGTTTTCTTTTTCTTCCTCACTCCTTTTTCCATCCCTCCTCCTCCTCCTCTCCTTATTCAGCATTTCCTTAATTTCTACCATCTTCTGTATTAGCAACATCCTCCTCCTCCTCCTCCTCCTTTCCTCCTCCTCCTCCTCCTCCCCCTCCTCCCCCTCTTCCCCCTCCCCCCTCCCCTCCTCCTCCTCCTCCTTCGCATTCCCAAAGAAACTCAAATCTGCAATAACGAAAACAAACTATTTTTTCCTATTGATTACTCAGTAAACAAGACAAAATAATGCACCTCCATCCTATACTTATGTCTTTAGGTGATGATTAATTTTACCCGAGGCTTTCATGTCTCTAAACTAATTACCTGTTTCCACGTACCTAATATCTGCGCAGCGTTAATGAGTTTTCCCTCTTTTAATGGGAAAGAGAGAGAGAGAGAGAGAGAGAGAGAGAGGGGAGAGAGAGAGAGAGAGGAGAGAGAGAGAGAGAGAGAAAAAAAAAAACAGAAATAGAGAAAAAGAGAGAGGCTGTGGTTCATAACTGTTGTTGTTTTGGCATTTAAGTAGCTTGTCATTTTGTCACGTGTCATTATAGTAACTTTTTATTTTGTCACATATCTAGTAACTTGTCATTTTGTCACTTGTCATTTTGTCACTTGTCATTTTATCACTTGTCATTTTGTCACTTGTCATTTTGTCATTTGTCATTTAAGTAACTTGTCATTTTGTCATATAAGTAATTTGTCATTTTGTCATTTGTCATTTTAGTAACTTGTCATTTGTCATTTAAGTAACTTGTCATTAGTCATTTTAGTAACTTGTTATTTTGTCATTTGTCATTTAAGTAACTTGTCATTTGTCATTTCAGTAACTTGTCATTAGTCATTTAAGTAACTTGTCATTAGTCATTTAAGTAACTTGTCATTAGTCATTTAAGTAACTTGTCATTTGTCATTTTAGTAACTTGTCATTTTGTCATTTCAGTAACTTCTCATTTTGTCATTTGTCATTTTCTCACATAAGTAACTTGTCATTTTGTCATTTGTCATTTAACTAACTTGTCATTTTGTCATTTTAGTAACTTGTCATTTTGTCATTTTAGTAACTTGTCATTTTGTCATTTTAGTAACTTGTCATTTTGTCATTTGCCATTTTAGTAACTTATCATTTTAGAAACTTGTCATTTTGTTATTTTAGAAACTTGTCATTTTGTCATTTTAGAAACTTGTCATTTTAGTAACTTGTCATTTTGTCATTTTAGTAACTTGTCATTTTGTCATTTTAGTAACTTGTCATTTTGTCATTTTAGAAACTTGTCATTTTGTCATTTTAGTAACTTGTCATTTTGCCACTTTGTATTTTGAGAGTCTAAGAGTGTGCTATTTTATATGTATTATTTTACATGCGCTATTATACATTTCTTATTGCTTTTGTTTTACCTTTTTTCTTTTATTTCTGTTGTCTTGTTGCTCTTCTTCTAATTGGGTGAACCAAAAGGTCGTAGGATGGATAAATAGAAAATAGTGTGTGTGGTTACTGTGAAATAGTGTCAGTAATATAACTTGTTTTAAGTTTAACCCCTTGAGACCCAGGACAAAATTTCCATTGTTATTTGACTACCATTAGACGATGTTAATAGATATAAGCAACATTTTATAGATATGACCTGTTTAGTATCAATGTCCACTAGCTAAATTTTGGTATAATAAGTCACTTTTCGTAAATTTATAGTTGACAACAGACGATTTTATATAGCAAAGGAAAGATCTCGGCGTGAAGGGGTTAATAAGGAAATGGTAAATTGATTAAGAAATCTATTATTTATTTTGTGACAAAACGAGAGAGAGAGAGAGAGAGAGAGAGAGAGAGAGAGAGAGAAAGAGGAGAGAGAGAGAGAGAGGGAAGAAGGAGAGAGAGAGAGAGAGAGAGAGAGAGAGAAGAGACAAGAAAACAATATGAATGTAAAATAGTAATTAGAAATCTTATAAGATACAACAAATATTACAATGAAAAACACATCAGTAAGATTTCTCAGATACGTTTTGGATCTGAAAGAAGATATAATGTATTTCTTAAGACACTCATTTAATCCTTTCATTTTATATTTACAGACAAAATTTAATGCCCAAAATATTACCAATACAAATGGTTTTTCATAGGGAGAGAGAGGGAAGAGAGAAGGGGAAGAGAGAGAGAGAGGGGAGAAGGAGAGAGAGGAGGAGAGTACCCTAGCTTGTTATTAAGGAGCCGTGCTTTCACTCTCAGTAGTAATAACACCATTACAAACACTACAGAGTATTAACAATAATAAATATGAACAAAGCAGGCACGACCCTCCAAAACTCGATTAAGATAACTACAGGGATTAAGTTATGATGCCCTATAGTTACCTCCACGACCAACACTGTTTATGTTTACCGACAACAACACTATAGTCGCCACTGCACTAATGTCACCAGACGAATTTTACCGAATGTTAGCATCACATACAGACTTGTATGTGCCACTGAAGACAGGTACATAATATAAACTACTGTGCATGCCTCGTCAGTGGCACATACAAGGCTGTAGTGATTCTAACATTCCTAATATATGGCTCCTGGCGACATTGTGGCAGTGGCGACTATAGTGTTGTTGACTGTGAGGCCTCAGTAAAAACTAAAATAAAAGACTTCCACCATAATCCTCGATGCATTGTTATAAGACAGTTAATTAAAGTTTTGGATGAATTGCTACACTATAATTTTTGACTACTTTTGATGAAGAAAAAATCAATATGAAAAAGTAATTAAAACTGAATATAATTATACACAATATATAATGTTTTTTCTATTTTCGTCATAAGAATCGATTGTACTTTTAAAATTAAGTCTAGAATTTATTCCAGCAAAGTCCAGGAGCGTGTTTGTCTTGTCATTGCTACATTTGTAAAGTGTTGTATCCTTGTACCCAACGTTGCCTCACGATTATGTAAATACAGTAACATCATCATCATCATCATCATTATCGTCATTATTCGTTATCATCATTCTTTACATTAGTTTCACTGTAGACACAAGAATAGCTTTATAACAACGTCTTCCACACTTCCACTTACATTGCCTGTCTAGAGAACACACACCCACCCACCCACACACACACACACACACACACACACACAGTGACACACACACACAGACACACACCCACACACACACACACACACACACACACAGTGACACACACACACAGACCACACACCCGACACACCGAATCACAACACGACCCACACCCCTCCCACCCCACGGCCTCTCCACACAACGTGACACACCCCACGACACAGGCCACCGACCCACCCCATCCACCACACACACACACACACATAACGTACGACCACACCCACAGTTACACACACCCCCTACACACGCACACACGCACACACACACACACAAACACAAACACACATACACACACACACACACACACACACTCTTCTTCCTTCTCACCGTCAATAGTTACTAAAATATTCACTACAAACACAAGGTCGTCAGGTATGTTTCAATGTCGTCCTCCTCCTCCTCCTTTTCTTTCCTAATCAAATGGGTTTTTTTTATCAATGTTTCAGGGAGTCATAGCAGGTTCTTGTGTGCGTGTGTGTGTGTGTGTGTGTGTGTGTGTGTGTGTGTGTGTGTGTGTGTGTGTGTGTGTGTGTGTGTGTGTGTGTTTGTTCAATATCATTATTAGCATTGTATTATCAGTATCATCATCACCATCTCTGGTATTACCAGTACTACCACTTCTACCACCACCACTACTACCACTACCACCACTACTACTACTACTACTACTACTACTACCACTACCACTACTACTACTACTACTACTACTACTACTACTACTGCAACAGATACCACAGATCTTAACTTAAATCAACCCATAACAGAAGAGTAGGATGAGGAGGAGACGAAAGAAGGAGGAACAGACATGAACAGACAGGGCCAAACAGAGGCCACAACAATCAATAGACACCAAGGGAATGCAATCACTGGCCTGAGGGAGAACACGATACTGGAATACGTAAAATAATGTGCCAAGTTTTAACCTTGAAGAGTTACATTAAAAGATGCCTGGTGGTGGTGGTGGCGGTGGTGGTGGTGGTGATGGTGGTGGTGGTGGTGGTGATGGTGGTGGTGATGATGGTGGTGGTGATGGTGGTGCGGTGGTGTGGTGGTGGTGGTGGTGGTGGTGGTGGTGATTGGTGGTGGTGGCGGTGGTGTGGCGGGGTGGTGATGGTGGTGGTGGTGGTGGTGTGGGTGGTGGTGACTGGTGATGGTGGTGGTGTTGGTGGCGGTGGTGGTGGTGGTGGTGGTGGTGGTGGTGGTGGGTTGGTGATGGTGTTGGTGGTGTGGTGGCGGTTGTGGGTGGTGGTGGTGGGTGGTGGTGGTGGCGGTGGGTGGCGGTGGGGTGTGGGTGGTGGTGGTGGTGTGATGTTGGTGGTGGTGGTGATGGTGGTGGTGCCGGGGTGGTGGTGGTGATGGTGGTGGTGGTGGTGGTGGTGGTGGTGGTGGTGGTGGTGGTGGTGTGGTAGTGGTGTGATGGTGTTGGTGCGTGGTGGTGGTTGGTGGTGGTGGTGGTGGTGGTGGTGGTGGGGGGTGCGGGGTGGTGGTGGTGTGGCGTGGTGGTGGTGGTGGTGGTGATGGTGAATGGTTTGCGGTGGTGTGTTGTGGTGGTGGTGGTGGTGGGGTGGATGGTGATGGTGGTGGCGGTGGTGGTGGGGGTGTGGTGGTGGTGATGGTGGTGGGTGGTTGGTGGCGGTGGTGGTGTGGTGGTGGGGGTGATGTGATGGTGATTGTTGGTGGTGGTGGTGTGGTGGTGGTAGTGGGTGGTGGTGGTGGTGGTGGGGGGGGGGGGGGGGGGTGGTGGTGGTGTGGTAGTGGGGGTGGTGATGGTGGTTGTGGTTAGTGGTGGTGAGGGTGGTGGTGGTGGTGGTGAATGGGGATGGGATGGTGATGGTGGTGGTGGTGGTGGTGGTGGTGGTGTGGTGGTAGTGGTGTGGTGGTTTTGGTGGTGGTCGTGTGGTTAGTGGTGGTGGTCGTGGTGGTGGTGGTGGTGATGGTGGGGTGGTGGTGGTGATGATGGTGGTGGTGTGGTGGTTGGCGGTAGTGTGTGGTGGTGGTGGTGGTTGCGTAGTGGGTGGTGGTGGTGTTGGTGGTGGTGGTGGTGGTGTTGGTGGGTGTGGGTGGTGGCGTAGTGGTGGTGGGTGGTGGTGGTGGTGGTGGTGATGGTGGTGATGGTGGGTGGTGGTGTGGTGGTGGTAGTATTGTCGTTGTGGTGGTGGTGTGGTGGTGGTGATGGTGATGGGGGTGGTGGTGGTGTTGTGGTGGTGGTAGTGGTGGTATGGTGGTATTGGTGGTGGGTGGTAGGTGGTGGTGTAGTTGGTGAGTGGTGGTGGTGGTGGTGGCGGTAGTGGTGGTGGTGGTGGTGGGTGTGGGGTGGTGGCGGTAGTGGTGGTGTGGTGTGGTGGTGGCGGTAGTGGGTGGTGGTGGTGGTGGTGGTCTGGTGGTGATTGGTGGTGGTGGTAGTATTGGTAGTGGTGGTGGGTGGTGGTGAGTGGTGGGTGGTGGTGGTTGGTGTGGTGGTGGTGGTCGTGGTGGTGGTGGTGGTTGGTAATTGGTGGTGGTAGTGGTGGTGGTACGTGGTGGTGGTGGTTTGGTGGTGTTGATTGGTAGTGTGGGGTGGTGGTGTATTGGGTGGTGTTGGTGGTGGTCGTGGTGTGGTGGTGGTAGTGGTGGTGGTTGGAGTGGTAGTGGTGTGTGGATGGTGGTTAGTGTAGTGGGTTGGTGGTAGGTGTGGTGGTTGCTGGTATGGTGGTGGTGGTGTTTGTGTAGTGTTATGTTGTGGGTTACGCTGGATACATAACTGTACGTATCAGTAGCTAGTCGCCGTATCAGTAGTAAGTATAGTATAGTAGTAGTAGTAGTATAGTAGTATAGTAGACGTAGTCAGTCGTCGTAGTAGTCAGTACTCACGTAGTAGTCATAGTCAGTACAAGTAGCAGTCGTAGTAGTCGTAAGTAGTAGTAAGTAGTCGTCGTAGTAAGTAGTAGTATGTAGTAGTAGCAGCAGCAGCAGTAGAGTAGTGTGTAGTAGTAAGTAGTAGTAGTATTAGTAGTATATAGTTAGTAGTAGTAGTAGTAGTAGTAATTAGCAGCAGCAGTAGTAGTAGTAGTTCAGTAGTAGTAGTGGAAGCTGTAATTGTGAGTAGCGCAGCGGTCAGCAACCTGCGGCTACTGGCGGCTTCCGGAGCCACATGCCATGCGGCTCCTGCCACTACTTCAAAATTGTCCAAATTTATCTTTAAATATATGAAATCAAATACTGGCAACAGATTAGCCGCAAGTACAATAGTGTAATGTACCTTATTCCCTTAAGTTTCCTACGGAAAATATTGGGATGATTCTTGTAACTTATTAACTTGTACTTTGTTTTGTTCGTAATTTTCATTCTAAACACTGCGGCGGCCATCAGCGCTTCTTTTTTCTGCCAAGTTTTGAATAAACTGACTCTTATCGAATTCTGGGTTGCCGAACCTTTGTAAGTTAGGGAAATGGGGATCAGAAACCGTACAAACTCGTGTAAGGAAGTTGGCTGCTTTTCTAGGCTATTCAATTATATATTTTGATTTTTGTGACATCATGTACTACCAAAACGTATATAATAGAGGTGGCGAAACACTTAACGATATTTCTTTGCCTTTATTTTACTTACCGATTTTTCTCTTTTCTATTTATAATTTCTGAGGCAGAATAAACTCACAGATAACTTATAAATGGAAAAATTAAATTCATGAATAACTCACAAAAGAACGTTAAAATATTAAACGGGTTGAAAATCATGAAATACCAGAGAAAAACTTAGTTCTTAATGTAACAAATAGGATAAGTTTTTGTTTCATATGTATCAACGAAGACAACGAGTTTCCATTGAATACTGGCCCAAGACCACAAACGTTCAAGGCACACCTGATAGGCCTTGAAAACCCTCTAATCTTCACTGTTCCTCTGTCTGTTCTATCCCTTAGCTTTGTTCCTCTCTGTCTGTATGTCCGCTTTGTCTCTGTCTGTGTGTCCTTGTTTTCCCCCTCATGTCTGTGTGTCCTTGTTTTCCTGTCGGTGTGGTGCTCCTTGTTTTTCCCTATTCGGTGGTGTCCTTGTTTTCTCTGTCTTGTGTGTCCTGTGTTTCTGTCTGTGTGTCCCTGTTTTTTTTTTTTCTCACGTCTGTCGGTGTGTCCTTGTTTTTCACTTTCCTCTGTCGGTTGTGTCCGTGTTTTTCTCTGTCGCTGTCCCGTGTTTTTCTCTGTCGGTGTCCTTGTTTTCTCTGTCGTGTGTCACCTTGGTGTTTCCTCTGTCGGGGTTTGTCGTGTTTTCTCTGTCCGGTGTGGTCCTTGTTTTTCTCTGTCGGTGTGGTCCTGTTTTCTCTGTCGGTGTGTCCTTGTTTTTCCTGCGCTCGGTGTGTCCCGTGTTTTCTTCTGTCCGTGTGTCCTTGTTTTCTCTGTCGGTGTGTCCCCCTTTGTTTTTCTGTCTGTGTGTCCTTGTTTTCTCTGTCGGTGTGTCCTTGGTTTTCTCTGTCGGTGTGTCCTTGTTTTTCTCTGTCTGTGTGTCCTTGTTTTCCTCTGTCTGTGTGTCCTTGTTTTCTCTGTCCCTGTGTGTCCTTGTTTTCTCTGCCGGTGGTTCCTTGTTTTCCTGTCTTCTGATGTTGTCCTTGTTTTCCTTCTGTCGGTGTGTCCCTTGTTTTCTCTGTCGGTGTGTCCTTTTTCTCTGTCTGTGTGTCGTTGTGTTTTCCTTCCTTCTCTGTCGGTGGTGTGGTCCGTTTTGTTTTCCTCCTGTCTGTTGTGTCCCTTGTTTTTCCTCTGTCTGTTTGTCCTTGTTTTTCATCTGTCGGTGTGTCCTTGTTTTCCTCTTCTGTGTGTCGTTGTTTTCTCTGTCGTGTGTCGTGTTTTCTCTGTCTGTGTGTCCTTGTTTTCCTCTTGGTCTGTCTGTGTGTCCTTGTTTTTCTTTTCTCTGTCGGTGGTGTCCTTGTTTTTTTCTCTGTCCTTTGGTGTCCTTGTTTTCCCCCCTTTCCCTGGGTTGAGGGGGTGGGGTCCTCTTCTCTTCGTGTGTCCTTGTTTTCCTGTACCTCTGTCGGTGTGTCCTTGTTTTCCCTCTGTCGTGTGTCCGTGTTTTCTCTGTCGGTGTGTCCGTGTTTTTCCTCTGTCCGGTGTGTCCTTGTTTTCCTCTGTCGGTGTGTCCTTGTTTTGCTCTGTCGTGTGTCCGTTTTTTCTCGTGTCGTGGTCCTTGTTTTCTCTGTCGGTGTGTCCGTGTTTTCCCTGTCGGTGGTTCCTTCTTTTTTTCTCTGTCGGTGTGTCCTTGTTTTCTCTGTCGGTGTGTCCTGGATTTTCTCTGTCCGTGTGTCCGTTTTTCTCTGTGCGTGTGTCCTTTGTTTTCTCTGTCGGTGTGTCCGTGTTTCTCTGTCGGTGTGGTCCTTGTTTTCCTGTCGGTGTGTCCTTGTTTGTTCTCTGTCGGTGTGTCCGTGATTTTCTCTGTCGGGGTGTCCGGTTTTTCCTCTGTCGTGTGTCCTTGTTTTCTCTCTGTCGGTGTGTCCGTGTTTCTCTGTCGGTGTGTCCTTGTTTTCTCTGTCATGTGTCCTTGTTTTCTCTGTCGTTGTGTCCTTGTTTTCTCTGTCGGTGTGTCCTTGTTTGCAGATGTCCTGTGTGTCCTTGTTTTTCCCTATGTCCGGTGTGGTCCTTGTTTTTCTCTGTCGGTGTGTCCTTGTTTTTCTCTTGTTCTTTGTGTCCTTGTTTTCTCTGTCGTGTGGTCCTTGTTTTCTCTGTCCGTGGTGTCCCCTTGTTGGTTTCTGTCCGTGTGTCCTTGTTTTCTCTGTTCCGTGTGTCCTTGTTTTCTCTGTCGTGTGTCCTTTTTTTCTCTGTCTGTGTGTCCTTGTTTTCTCTGTCGGTGTCCTTGTTTCTCTGTCCTGTTGTGTCCTTGTTTTTCCTCTGTCTGTGTCCTGGTTTTCTCTGTCTTGTCCCTTGTTTTCTCTGTCTGTTGTGTCCTTGTTTTCTCTGTCTGTGCCTTGTTTTCCTCTGTCTGTGTCCTTTTTTTCTCTGTCTGTGTGGCTTTGTTTTTATCTGTCTGTGTCCTTGTTTTCTCTGTCTGTGTGTCTTGTTTTCCTCTGTCTGTGTGGTCCTTGTTTCTGTCCTGTGTGTCCTTGTTTTCTTCTGTCTGTGTGTCCCCTTGTTTTTTCTCTGTCGGTTGTGTCCCTTGGTTTTCTCTGTCGTGTGTCCTTGGTTTTCTCTGTCGGTGTGTCCGTGTTTTCTCTGTCGGTGTGTCCTTGTTTTCTCTGTCTGTGTGTCCTTGTTTTTCTCTGTCGGTGTGTCCTTGTTTTCCTCTGTCGGTGTGGGTCCGTGTTTTCTATGTCGGTGTGTCCTTGTTTTTCTCTGTCGGTGTGTCCTTGTTTTCTCTGTCGGTGTGGTCCGTGTTTTCTCTGTCGGTGTGTCCGTGTTTTCTCTGTCGGGGTGTCCGTGTTTTCTCTGTCGGTGTGTCCCTTGTTTTCTGTCGGTGTTGTCGTGTTTTCTCTGCAGGTGTGTCCGTGTTTTCTCTGTCGGTGTGTCCGTGTTTTCTCTGTCGTGTGTCCGTGTTTTCTCTGTTCGGTTGTCTTGTTTTCTCTGTCGTGTGTTCCCTTGTTTTTGTCGGTGTGTCCCTTGTTTTCCTCTGTCGGTGTGTCCTTGTTTTTCTCTGTCGGGGTGTCCTTGTTTTCTCTGTCGGTGTTCCGTGTTTTTCTGCTGTCGGGTGTCACGTGTTTTCTTCTGTCGGTGTGTCCCGTGTTTTCTCTGTCGGTGTGTCCCTTGTTTTCTTCTGTCTGTGTGTCTTGTTTTTCTCTGTCGGTGTGTCCTTTTTTCTCCTGTCCGGTGTGTCCGTGTTTCTCTGTGCGGTGTGTCCCTTGTTCTCTTTCGGTGGTGGTCCTTGTTTTCTCTGTCGGTGGTCCTTGTTTTCTCTGTCGGTGTGTCCTTGTTTTCATCTGCTGTCTTGTGTCCTTGTTTTCTCTGTCTGTTTTCCTTGTTTTCTCTGTCTGGTCCTTGTTTTATCTGTCCTGTGTCCCCTTGTTTTCTCTGTCTGTGTTTCTTTGGTTTTCTCTTCTGTGTCCTTGTTTTTCTGTCTGTGTCCTTGTTTTCTCTGTCCTGTGTGTCCTTGTTTTCCTCTGTCTGTGTCCTTGTTTTCGTCTGTCTGTGTCCTTGTTTTTCTCTGTCTGTGGGGTCTTTGTTTTATCTGTCCTGTGCCTTGTTTTCTCTGTCTGTGTGTCCCTTGTTTCTCTTCTGTGTGTCCTTGTTTTTCTCTGTCTTTGTGCCCTTGTTTTCTCTGTCTGTGTGCCTTGTTTCCTGTCTGTGGGTCCTTGTTTGTCTCTGTCGGTGTTGTCCTTGTTTTCTCTGTCGGTGTGTCCTTGTTTTCTCTGTCTGTGTGTCCTTGTTTTTCTCTGGTCGGTGTGTCCTTTGTGTTTTTCCTCTGTCGTGTGGTCCGTGTTTTCTGTTCTGTGTGTCCGTGTTTTTCTGTCCCTGTGTGTCCTTGTTTTCTGTCTGTGTGTCCTTGTTTTTCTCTGTCGGTGTGTCCTTGTTTTCTATGTCTGTGTGTCCTTGTTTTTTCTGTCTGTGTGTCTTGTTTTCTCTGTCGAGTGTGTCCTTTGTTTCTCTGTCGGTGTGTCCTTGTTTTCTCTGTCGTTGTGGTCCCTTGTTTTTTCTCTGTCTGTCTGTGTTCCTTGTTTTCTCTGTCCGGTGTGTCCTTGTTTTCTCTGCGGTTCCTTGTTTTTCTCTGTCGGTGTGTCCGTGTTTTCTCTGTCGGTGTGTCCTTGTTTTCTCTGTCGGTGTGTCCTTGTTTTTCTCTGTCGTGTGTCCTTGTTTTCTCTGTCGGTGTTCCCTTGTTTTCTCTTTCGGTGTGTCCTTGTTTTCTCTGGTCCGGTGTTTTCCTTGTTTTCTCTGTCGGCTGTTGTCCCCTTTTTTCTCTGTCGGTGTGTCCGTGTTTTCTCTGTCGGTTGTGTCCTTTGTTTCTCTTTCGGTGTGTCCTTGTTTGCTCTGTCGTGTGTCCTTGTTTTCTCTGTCGTGTGTCCTTGTTTTCTCTGTCCGGTGTGTCCGTGTTTTTCTCTGTCTGTGTGTCCTTGTTTTCTCTGTCGGTGTTCCCGTGTTTTTCTCTGTCGGTGTGTCCTTGTTTTCTCTGTCGGTGTCCTTGTTTTCCTCTCGTGTGTCTTGTTTTCTCTCTGTCGGTGTGTCCTTGTTTTTCTCTGTCGGTGTGTCCTTGTTTTCTCTGTCGGTGTGTCCGTGTTTTCTCTGTCTGTGTGTCCTTGTTTTCTCTGTCGGTGTGTCCTTGTTTCTCTGTCGGTGTGTCCTTGTTTTTCTCTGTCGGGTGTGTTCCTGTTTTCTCTGTCCTGTGTGTCCTTGTTTTCTCCGTCTGTGTGGTCCTTTGTTTTCTCTTGTCGGTGTGCCTGTGTTCTCTCTTCGGTGTGTCCTTGTTTTCTCTGTCGTGTGTCCCCTTGTTTTCTCACATGTCGGTGGTGTCCTTGTTTCCTCTGTCGGTGTGTCCTTGTTTTCTCTGGTCCTGTGTTCTTGTTTTCTCTGTCGGTGGTCCTTGTTTTCTCTGTCGGTGTGTCCTTGTTTTCTGTCCTGTGTGTCATTGTTTTCCTCTGTCGGTGTGTCCTTTTGTTCTCTGTCGGTGTGTCCGTGTGTTTTTCTGTCTGTGTGTCCCTTGTTTTCTCTGTCGTTGTGCCTTGTTTTCTCTGTCTGTGTGTCCTTGTTTTTCTCTGTCGTGGTCCCTTGTTTTCCTCTGTCGGTGTGTCCTTATTTTCTCTGTCGGTGTGTCCTTGTTTCTCTGGTCGGTGTGTCCTTATTTTTCTCTGTCGGTGTGTTTCTTGTTTTGCTCTGTCGGTGTGGTCCGTGTTTTTCTCTGTCGTTGTCCTGGTTTCTCTGTCGGTGTGTCCTTGTTTTCTCTCTGTCATGGTTCCTTGTTTTCTCTGTCCGGTGTGTCCCTTATTTTCTCGTGTCGGTGTGTCCGTGTTTTTCTAGTCTGTGTGTCTTGTTTTCTCTGTCCTGTGTGTCCGTGTTTTCTCTGTCTGTGGTGTCCTTGTTTCTCGTCCTTGTGTCCTTGTTTTCTGTCTGTTTGTCCTTGTTTTCTCTGTCTGTGTGTCCTTGTTTTCTCTGTCTGTGTGTCCTTGTTTTTCTCTGTCGGTGTGTCCGTGTTTTCTCTGTCTGTGTGTCCTTGTTTTCTCTGTCGGTGTGGTCCCTTGTTTTTTCTCTGGGTCGGTGTGTCCCTTGTTTTGCTCTGTCGTGTGTCCTTGTTTCTCTGTCCGGTGTGTCCTTGTTTTCTCATGTCCGTGTGTCCTTGTTGTTACCACTCTGTCGGTGTCCTTGTTTTCTCTCTGTCGTGTGTCCTTGTTTTCTCTGTCGTGTGGTCCTTGTTTTTTCTCTTCTGTGTATCATGGTTTTCTCTGTCGGTGTGTCCTTGTTTTCTCTTGTCGGTTGTTTCCCGTGTTTTCTCTGTCGTGTGTCCTTGTTTTCTCTGTCGTGTGTCCTTTTTCTCTGTCGGTGTGGTCCTTGTTTTCTCTATCGGTGTCCTTTGTTTTCCTCTGTCTGGTGTGTCCTTGTTTTCTCTAGTCGGTGTGTCTTGTTTTCTCTGTCGGTGTGTCCGTGTTTTCTCTGTCTGTGTGTCCTTGGTTTCTCTGTCGGTGTGTCCTTGTTTTCTCTGTCGGTGTCCTTGTTTTTCTCTGTCGGTGTGTCCTTGTTTTCCTTCCTCTGTCGGTGTGTCCTTGTTTTCTCTGTCGGTGTCCCTTGTTTTCTCTGTCGGTTGTCCTTGTTTCTCTGTCGGTGTCCTTGTTTTCCTCTGTCGGTGGTGTCCTTGTTTTCTCTGTCAGTGTCTTGTTTTCTGTCCGGTGTGTCCTTTGTTTTCTCTGTCGGTGTCATTGTTTTCTCTCTCTCCCGGTGTGTCCTTGTTTTCTCTGTCGTTGTCCACTTGTTGTCTCTTGTCGGTGTGTCCTTGTTTTCTCTGTCGGTGTGGTCCGTGTTTTCCTCTAGTCGTGTTCCCTTGTTTTCTCTGTCGGTGTGTCCGTGTTTTCTCTGTCGGTGTGTCCTTGTTTTCTCTGTCGGTGTGGCCTGTTTTCTCTGTCGGTGGTGCGTTGTTTTCCTCTGTCGGTGAGTCCTTGTTTTCTCTGTCGTGTGTCCTTGTTTTTTCTCTTTCGGTGTGTCCTTTGTTTTCTCTGTCGGTGTGTCCGTGTTTTCTCTGTCTGTGTGTCCTTGTTTTCTCTGTCCGTGTGTCCCTTGTTTTTCTCTGTTCTGTGTGCCTTGTTTTGCTCTGTCGGTTTGTCCTTTGTTTTCTCTGTCGGTGTCCTTGTTTTTCTCTGTCGTGTGTCCTTGTTTTTTTTCTGTCGGTGTGTCCCCGTAGTTTGCTCTGTCGGTGTGTCCTTATTTTCATCATGTCGGTGTGTCTTGTTTTTCTCTGTCGTTGTGTCCTTGTTTTCTCTGTCGGTGTGTCCAGTGTTTTCTCTGTCCGGTGTCCTTGTTTTCCTTCTCTGTCGTTGTGTCCTTGTTTTCTCTGTCGGTGTGTCCCTCTTGTTTTCTCTTTCCGGTGTGTCCTTGTTTTTCTTCTCTGTCGGTGTGTCCTTGTTTTCTCTGTCGGTGTGTCCTGTTTTCCTCTGTCGGTGTTCCTGTTTTCTCTGTCCGGTGTGTCCCTTGTTTTCCCTCTTCCGTGGTGTCCTTGTTTTTCTCTCTGTCGGTATGTCCCCGTGTTTTCTCTGTCGGTGTGTCCTTGTTTCTCTTGTCGGGGTGGTCCGTGTTTTCTGTCGGTGTGTCCTTGTTTTTCTCTGTCGTGGTCCCTTGTTTTCTCTGTCTGTGTGGCCCTTGTTTTTTCTCTGTCGGTGTGGTCCTTGTTTTCTCTGTCGGTGTCCTTGTTTTCTCTGTCCGTGTGTCCTTGTTTTCCTCTGTCTTGTTCCTTGTTTTTCTCTGTCGTGTGTCCTTGTTTTTTCTCTGTCGGTGTCCTTAAGTTTTTCTCTGTCCCCGGTGGTGTCCTTGTTTTCTCTGTCGGTGTGTCCTTCTTGTTTTCTCTGTCGTGTGTCCTTGTTTTCTCTGTCGGTGTTTCCCTTGTTTTCTCTGTCCGGTGTGTCTTGTTGCTCTAGTCGGTGTGTCCTTGTTTTCTCTGTCGGTGTGTCCTTGTGTGCTCCTGGCGTGGTCCCTTGTTTTCTCTGTCGGTGTGGTCCTTGTTTTCTCTGTCGGTGTGTCCCTTGTTTTTCTCTGTCGGTGTGTTCATTGTTTTCTCTGTCGGTGTCCTTGTTTTCTCTGTCGGTGTGTCCTTGTTTTCTCTGTCGGTGTGTCCTTGTTTTTCTCTTCCGGTGTGTCCGTGGTTTTCTCCCCTGTCGGTGTGTCCTTGTTTTCCTCTGTCGGTGTGCCTTTGTTTTCTCTGTCGGTGTGTCGTGTTTTCTCTGTCGGTGTGGTCCTTGTTTTCTCTGTCGGTGTGTCCGTGTTTCTCTGTCGGTGTGTTCTTGTTTTCTCTGTCGGTGTTCCTTGTTTTCTCTGTCGGTGTGTCCTTGTTTTTTCTCTGTCGGTGTGTCCGTGTTTTTCTCTGTCCTGTGTGTCCTGGTTTCTCTGTCTGTGTGTCCTTGTTTTCTCTGCAGTGTGTCCTTGTTGTTCTCTGTCGTGTGTCCTTGTTGTTCTCTGTCGGTGTGTCCGTGTGTCTGTTTTTTCCTGGCTATATGTTTTGTCTACTGTCCATCTTCCTGGTTTTTATCTATGTCTCTCTGTCTCCTGTCTCTGTCTCTCTCTCTCTCTCTCTCTCTCTCTCCTCTCTCTCTACTAACTACTGTAAAAAACATTGTGAAAGAAACACGTGTCTGGTATCTAGGCAGCACTTCAGATGCCCCAACTCGCTACACAACCAGTGAATGCACACGTAAGCTATACAGAGATGCAGAAAAAGTAGTTACGTTTAGTCATTCAGGGTAGAACAAGAGTAACAGATTCGAAACTAGTAAAACGTAGAATTTAAACAGAAATAGGGAGAAACTGGTTCACAAATAGGGTGGTAACATGGATTTGAATGGACTCAGTCGTCAGGTAGTTAGTGCGGAGTCAATAAGGAGTTTTAAAAGAAGGCTATACAGCTTTATGGATGGGGATGAAAAGTGGATGTAGTATTTAGTAACAGGAACTACCAGGTTTAGGTCTCGCAGTCCTCTTGTACTTCCTTATTTCCTTATGTTCTTTACAAGTCAAGATACGTGAGCTTAACACACGTAAACACTCACATGACAATAACTGGGCGACCTTGTCCTAAAGTTAGAGTTCCTACGCAGTGAAACATACTAAGGCAAGTTATTCCTTTCCTACTATCTTACATTATTATTGTATTTTTTTTTGTTCCCTATCATGTTCCTACCACCCTCTTTCCTCCCCCTCTATATCGAGACTATATTTTCCTCCACAGTCGTCGAAGCTCGCAGGAAGGGACGGTAAAAACCTCTGCGTCCAAAGTAGCGTTTCGTCAACTGTGCTCTGTTTTTTTCTGTTCGCGTTTTTGTGGGATGATTTTACAAGATATCGTGGTAGGCGGGTTCAAAGTTGCTCGGCGCGTGGCAGTGCAGGAGGAGTAGGAGGAGGAGGAGGAGGAGGAGGAGGGGGAGTAGGAGAGGATACATAGGAATAACAGACACCAGGCTAGCTATTGGTCCATAACTAGGGTATCTGCTGAACTACTACTACTAACTCCTCACTACATGAGAGGCAGTTGGAAAATGATAACCATGTCCCTAAAGAAGATTCAATCAATCATTGGGGTCATACGCCGGGGGGCGCGTCGCTCGCCCACCCTACGCGCCACTCCCGGGGGTCACCACGGCGCGAGTTCCCATGCAGGCTCCTTTCCCATCCCAAGCAGCTCTTCGACAAGAACATCAACTTGCCCCAGCCATGAGCCTTGGTGGGGCGCCCCCTTGGCCTCCTCCACGCAGATTGTCTCTTACAGATACAACTCGATGAGAAAGGATCGGTTTCAGTGTAGCGTGCCGCGGGCCCATAATAGCCTAAGTTGGCGTGCTGACTGACTATGCAGTAATAGGCCTCGATTCAGTTTCACGGTGCAATTCGCTGGATTTGACACGTAATCATCCCAGCGATAGCCCACGATTCTGCGAAGACACTTATTACCAAAGGCATTGATTCGTTCTCTTCAAGTCACTATTTAGTGTCCTGTCTCACAACCATAGAAGTAGGACAGGGATCACAAGCGATTTGAAGATCCGGATTCTTTGTCCTCCTGCACAGGTACCGACAACGCCGAAATACTCCCGCTGAGCTGAGTCCATACACCGTGGCTATGCCATCCGCCGCCGTAAGACTTCTTGCGTGACCAACGCCGTCATTATGAACTGCGCTAACCAAGGTATTAAAACTTTTCCAGATCTCATGTCCTCGCCACAAGGTGGTGGTAGTGGGTGGTGGTGAGTGGTGGTGGTGTGGTGGTGGTGTGTGTGGTGTGTGGTGTGTGGTGGTGGTAGTGTGTGGTGGTGGTGGTTGTTGTTGTAGATGGTTTGTGTGTGGTGTGTGGTGGTAGGTGGTGTTGAGTGGTCGTAGTGGGCTGTGGTGCGGTGTTGTGTAGATGGTATGTTTGGTAGATGACATAATAGATGTACGTATAAGTGTAGTAAGCCTAGTAGTAGTAGTAGTCAGTATGTATCGTAGTATGTAGTTAGTAGTATATGTAGTGTAGCGCTGTATAGTAGTAGTAGTAGTAGTAGTAGTGGAAGCTGTAATTGTAGTAGGCGCAGCGGTCAGCAACCTGCGGCTCCGGAGCCACATGCCTGTGCGGCTCCTGCCACCTACTTAAAAATGTCCAAATTATCTTTAAAATATATGAGATAAAATACTGGCACAGATAGCCGCAGTACAATAGTGTATGTGACTTATGTCCTTAAGTTTCTAGGAAAATATTGGGATGATTTTTGTACTTATTAACTTGTACTTGTTCGTAATTTTCATTCTACACTGCGGCGCCATCAGCACTGCTTTTCTGCCAAGTTTGAAGAAACTGACTCCTCTCGAATTCTGGGTTGCCGACCTTTGTAAGTATGGAAATGGGGACACAGTACAAACTCGTGTAAGGAAATGGCTGCTTTTCTAGGCTATTCAATGATATATTTTGATTTTTGTGACATCATGTACTACCAAAACGTATATAATAGAGGTGGCGAAACACTTACGATAATTTCTTTGCCTTTAATTTACGTAAAGATCTCTTTCTATTTATAATTTCTGAGGCAGAATAAATCACCAGATAACAAATAATGGAAAAAAGTTAAATTCATGAAGTAACTCACATAGAAGTTACAATATTAAACGGGTTGAAAATCATGAAATACCAGAGAAAACCTTAGTTCTTATGTAACAAATAGGATAAGTTTGTTTCTACGTATCAACGAAGACAACGAGTTTCATGAATACATTGGCCAAGACCACAAACGTTCAAGGCACACCTGATAGCCTTGAAACTCTATATCTTCACTGTTCCTCTGTCTGTCTATCTGTGTCTCTCTCTGTCTGTATGTCCGTGTCTCTGTCTGTGTGTCCTTGTTTTCTGTCGGTGTCCTTGTTTTCTCTGTCGGTGTGTCCTTGTTTTCTCTGTCTGTGTGTCCTTGTTTTCTCTGTCGGTGTGTCCTTGTTTTCTCTGTCGGTGTGTCCTTGTTTTCTCTGTCTGTGTGTCCTTGTTTTCTGTCGGTGTCCTTGTTTTCTCTGTCGGTGTGTCCTTGTTTTTCTCTGTCTGTGTGTCCTTGTTTTCTCTGTCGGTGTGTCCTTGTTTTTCTCTGTCTGTGTGTCCTGTTTTCTCTGTCTGTGTGTCCCTTGTTTTCTCTGTCGGTGTGTCCTTGTTTTCTCTGTCTGTGTGTCCTTGTTTTCTCTGTCTGTGTGTCCTTGTTTTCTCTGTCTGTGTGTCCTTGTTTTCTCTGTCTGTGTGTCCTTGTTTTCTCTGTCTGTGTGTCCTTGTTTTCTGTCGGTATGTCCTTGTTTTCTCTGTCGTGTGTCCTTGTTTTTCTGTCTGTGTGTCCTTGTTTTCTCTGTCTGTGTGTCCTTGTTTTCTGTCGGTGTGTCCTTGTTTTCTCTGTCGGTGTGTCCTTGTTTTTTCTGTCTGTGTGTCCTTGTTTTCTGTCGGTGTGTCCTTGTTTTCTCTGTCGGTGTGTCCTTGTTTTCTCTGTCGTGTGTCCTTGTTTTCTCTGTCGTGTGTCCTTGTTTTCTCTGTCGGTGTGTCCTTGTTTTCTCTGTCGGTGTGTCCTTGTTTTCTCTGTCTGTGTGTCCTTGTTTTCTCTGTCGGTGTGTCCTTGTTTTCTCTGTCTGTGTGTCCTTGTTTTCTCTGTCTGTGTGTCCTTGTTTTCTCTGTCGGTGTGTCCTTGTTTTCTCTGTCTGTGTGTCCTTGTTTCTCTGTCTGTGTGTCCTTGTTTTCTCTGTCTGTGTGTCCTTGTTTCTCTGTCTGTGTGTCCTTGTTTTCTCTGTCTGTGTGTCCTTGTTTTCTGTCGGTATGTCCTTGTTTTCTCTGTCTGTGTGTCCTTGTTTTTCTGTCTGTGTGTCCTTGTTTTTCTCTGTCTGTGTGTCCTTGTTTTCTGTCGGTGTGTCCTTGTTTTCTCTGTCGGTGTGTCCTTGTTTTCTCTGTCTGTGTGTCCTTGTTTTCTGTCGGTGTGTCCTTGTTTTCTCTGTCGGTGTGTCCTTGTTTTCTCTGTCTGTGTGTCCTTGTTTTCTGTCGTGTGTCCTTGTTTTTCTCTGTCTGTGTGTCCTTGTTTTCTCTGTCTGTATGTCCTTGTTTTCTCTGTCTGTGTGTCCTTGTTTTCTCTGTCTGTGTGTCCTTGTTTTCTCTGTCTGTGTGTCCTTGTTTTCTCTGTCTGTGTGTCCTTGTTTTCTCTGTCGGTGTGTCCTTGTTTTCTCTGTCGGTGTGTCCTTGTTTTCTCTGTCTGTGTGTCCTTGTTTTCTCTGTCTGTGTGTCCTTGTTTTCTCTGTCTGTGTGTCCTTGTTTTCTCTGTCGGTGTGTCCCTTGTTTTCTCTGTCGGTGTGTCCTTGTTTTCTCTGTCTGTGTGTCCTTGTTTTCTGTCGGTGTGTCCTTGTTTTTCTCTGTCTGTGTGTCCTTGTTTTCTCTGTCTGTATGTCCTTGTTTTCTCTGTCTGTGTGTCCTTGTTTTCTCTGTCTGTGTGTCCTTGTTTTCTCTGTCTGTGTGTCCCTGTTTTCTCTGTCTGTGTGTCCTTGTTTTCTCTGTCGGTGTGTCCTTGTTTTCTCTGTCGGTGTGTCCTTGTTTTCTGTCTGTGTGTCCTTGTTTTCTCTGTCTGTGTGTCCTTGTTTTCTCTGTCTGTGTGTCCTTGTTTTCTCTGTCGGTGTGTCCTTGTTTTCTCTGTCGGTGTGTCCTTGTTTTCTCTGTCGGTGTGTCCTTGTTTTTCTCTGTGTGTGTCCGTGTTTTCTCTGTCGGTGTGTCCTTGTTTTCTCTGTCGGTGTGTCCGTGTTTTCTCTGTCGGTGTGTCCTTGTTTTCTCTGTCTGTGTGTCCTTGTTTTCTCTGTCGGTGTGTCCTTGTTTTCTCTGTCGGTGTGTCCTTGTTTTCTCTGTCGGTGTGTCCTTGTTTTCTCTGTCGGTGTGTCCTTGTTTTCTCTGTCGGTGTGTCCGTGTTTTCTCTGTCGGTGTGTCCGTGTTTTCTCTGTCGGTGTGTCCTTATTTTCTCTGTCGGTGTGTCCGTGTTTTCTCTGTCGGTGTGTCCTTGTTTTCTCTGTCGGTGTGTCCGTGTTTTCTCTGTCGTGTGTCCTTGTTTTCTCTGTCTGTGTGTCCTTGTTTTCTCTGTCGGTGTGTCCTTGTTTTGTCTGTCGGTGTCCTTGTTTTCTCTGTCGTGTGTCCGTGTTTTCTCTGTCGGTGTGTCCTTGTTTTCTCTGTCGGTGTGTCCTTGTTTTCTGTCGGTGTGTCCTTGTTTTCTCTGTCGGTGTGTCCCTTGTTTTCTCTGTCGGTGTCCTTGTTTTCTCTGTCTGTGTGTCCTTGTTTTCTCTGTCGGTGTGTCCTTGTTTTCTCTGTCGGTGTGTCCGTGTTTTCTCTGTCTGTGTGTCCTTGTTTTCTCTGTCGGTGTGTCCTTGTTTTCTCTGTCGGTGTGTCCTTGTTTTCTCTGTCGGTGTGTCCTTGTTTTCTCTGTCGGTGTGTCCTTGTTTTCTCTGTCGGTGTGTCCTTGTTTTCTCTGTCGGTGTGTCCTTGTTTTCTCTGTCTGTGTGTCCTTGTTTTCTCTGTCGGTGTGTCCTTGTTTTCTCTGTCTGTGTGTCCTTGTTTTCTCTGTCGGTGTGTCCTTGTTTTCCTCTGTCTTGTGTCCTTGTTTTCTCTGTCGGTGTGTCCTTGTTTTCTCTGTCGGTGTGTCCTTGTTTTCTCTGTCGGTGTGTCCTTGTTTTCTCTGTCTGTGTGTCCTTGTTTTCTCTGTCGGTGTGTCCGTGTTTTCTCTGTCGGTGTGTCCTTGTTTTCTGTCTGTGTGTCCTTGTTTTCTCTGTCGGTGTGTCCTTGTTTTCTCTGTCGGTGTGTCCTTGTTTTCTCTGTCGTGTGTCCTTGTTTTCTCTGTCGGTGTGTCCTTGTTTTCTCTGTCTGTGTGTCCCGTGTTTTCTCTGTCGGTGTGTCCTTGTTTTCTGTCGGTGTGTCCTTGTTTTCTCTGTCTGTGTCCTTGTTTTCTCTGTCGGTGTGTTCTTGTTTTCTCTGTCGGTGTGTCCTTGTTTTCTCTGTCGATGTGTCCTTGTTTTCTCTGTCGGTTGTGTCCTTGTTTTCTCTGTCGGTGTGTCCTTGTTTTCTCTGTCGGTGTGTCCTTGTTTTCTCTGTCGGTGTGTCCTTGTTTTCTCTGTCGGTGTGTCCTTGTTTTCTCTGTCGGTGTGTCCTTGTTTTCTCTGTCGGTGTGTCCTTGTTTTCTCTGTCGGTGTGTCCTTGTTTTCTCTGTCGGTGTGTCCTTGTTTTCTCTGTCGGTGTGTCCTTGTTTTCTCTGTCGGTGTGTCCTTGTTTTCTCTGTCGGTGTGTCCTTGTTTTCTCTGTCTGTGTGTCCTTGTTTTCTCTGTCGGTGTGTCCGTGTGTCTGTTTTTCTGGCTATATGTTTTTGTCTCTGTCCATCTTCCTGTTTTTATGTCTCTCTCTGTCTCTGTCTCTGTCTCTGTCTCTGTCTCTGTCTCTCTCTCTCTCTCTCTCTCTCTCTCTCTCTCTACTACTACTGTAAACATTGTGAAAGAACGACGTGTCTGGAATCTAAACAGCACGTAGGATGCCACACACTCGCTACACACCAGTGAATGCACACGTAAGCTATACAGGAGATGTAGGAAAAGTAGTTACGTTTAGTATTCAGGGTAGAACAAGAAGTAACAGATTCGAACTAGTAAAACGTAGATTTAAACAAGAAATAGGGAGAAACTGGTTCACAAATAGGGTGGTAAATGATTGGAATGGACTCAGTCGTCAGGTAGTTAGTGCGGAGTCAATAAGGAGTTTTAAAAGAAGGCTAGACAGCTTTATGGATGGGGATGAAAAGTGGATGTAGGTAGTTTTAAGTAACAGGAACTACCACGTGTAGGTCTCGCAGTCTCTTGTGGCTTCCTTATTTCCTTATGTTCTTACAAGTCAAGATACAGTGAGCTTAACACACGTAACACTCACAGTACAATAACTGGGCGACCTTGACCTAAAGTTAGAGTTCCTACGCACTGAAATACCAAGGCAAGTCATTCCTTTCCTTATATCTTACATTATTAATTTGTATTTTTTATTTGTTCCCTATCATGTTCCTACCACCCTCTTTCCCCCTCTATATCGAGACTATATGTTCCTCCACAGTCGTCGAAGCTCGCAGAAGGGACGGAAAACCTCTGCGTCAAAGTAGCGTTTCGTCAACTCGTTTTCTGTTCGCGTTTTTGATGATTTTACAAGATATCGTGGTAGGCGGGTTCAAAGTGTGCTCGGCGCGTGGCAGTGCAGGAGGAGGAGGAGGAGGAGGAGGAGGAGGAGGAGGAGGAGGAATACATAGGAATAACAGACACCAGGCTAGCTATTGGTCCATAACTAGGGTATCTGCTGAACTACATACTACTAACTATCAACTACATGTAAGAGGACAGTTGGAAAATGATACCATGTCCCTAAAGAAGATTCAATCAATCATTGGGGGCATACGCCGGGGGGCGCGTCGCCTCGCCCACCCTACGACGCCACTCCCGGTGGTCACCACGCGCGAGTTCCCATGCAGGCTCCTTTCCCATACCAAGCAGCTCTCGACAAGAAACATCAACTTGCCCCAGCCACGAGCCTTGTGGGCGCCCCCTTGGCCTCCTCCACGCCGGATTGTCTCTTACAGATACAACCCGATGGGAAGGATCGGTTTCAGGGTAGCGTGCCACATGCCCATATAGCCGAAGTTGGCGCTGACGGACTATGCAGGTAATAGGCCTCGATTCAGTTTCACGGTGCAATCGCTGATTTGACACGTAATCATCCCAGCGATACCCCACGATTCTGCGAAGACACTTATTACCAAAGGCATTGATTCGTCTCTTCAAGTCACTATTTAGTGTCCATGTCTCACAACCATAGAGTAAGGACAGGGATCACAAGCGATTTGAAGATCCGGATCTTTGTCCTCCTGCACAGGTACCGACAACGCCAAATACTCCCGCTGAGCGAGTCCATAACCCCGTGGGCTATGCCAATCCGCCGTAAGACTTCTTGACGTGACCCGCCGTCATTATGAACTGCGCTACCAAGGTATGTAAAACTTTCCAAGATCTCAATGTCCTCGCCACACGCATGAACAGACTGTACTGCTTTATCTAGTAAGTCTCCAAACACCTGGACCTTGGTCTTGAGCCAGGAGACCTCAAGTCCCAAAGGCTTTGCTCCTCGTGGCAGCGCCTCGAGAGCCATCACCAGGACCTCCAGCGACTCAGCAAAGATTACTGCATCATCGGCAAAAACAAGATCAGTGATCTTGGTGTTGCCGACGGATGCTCCACAATCACTTTGATCTACAACCTTGTCCAATACCCAGTCCATACAAGCGTTGAAAAGTGATGGGGCAAGGACGCACCCTTGCCTCACTCCTGTATTCACAGGAAAGAAGCCGGATACACCTGCCCCACACTTCACAGCACTCTCAGTCCCAGAATACAGACCAGTTATCAAACCAATAGTCCTTGCAGGAATCTCTCGAAGTCGCAGAAGATCCCAGAGTGACTCACGATGCACTGAGTCAAACGCCTTCTTGAGATCAACATAGGCTGCAAGCATCCCCTGTCGAAACTAACGTCGGCGTTCCACCAGGACACGAAGCGCTAGGATACGGTCCGTTGTTGACTTACCAGGCGTGAACCCAGACTGCTGAGGTCTCTGATGCTTCACCAGATGGCTGCGAATCCGTGTCAGCAATAGATGGGCAAGCACCTTGCCTCGTACGCTGAGCAGTGTAATACCGCGGTAATTGTTGCAGTCCTGACGGTCCCCTTTCCCTTTCCAGATAGGGACGACCAGCCCCCTTTTCCAGTCAGGAGGAATGGTACCTGATTGCCACACGGCAGTCAGGACAGCATGCAACCCGTGGATCATGGCCTCACCCCCAGCTTTGAGGAGCTCCGCACTGATATTACAAACACCAGCTGCCTTTCCACCCCTCAACTTTGCTACAGCCTCTCTGACTTCGTCAAGAGAGGGTGCGGTTTCGTCAATGGGAGGATCGGCATCCACTGCCTGTAACCCAGTGGTGTGAAGCTGCTCAGTTGGAGGGTCCACCGTGAACAACTGCCCAAAGTACTCAGCCCAACGAGCCATCTGCCCATCCATGTCCGACACGAGGCGCCCATCTGCTGTTCGAATAGCAGTCGCCCGAGAAGGAGACTTGGAACGGAGCTTCTTCAGGGCTCGGTAGGCGGGTCGGAGGTCATTAGCGTTCAAATGACCCTCGACATCCTCAGCGAGACTCCTGAAATACCTCTCCTTGTCTCTCCCCACGAGGGTTCTAGTCAAGCGTGACAGAGCCCTGTGCTGGTCCCGGTTCCCAGCCAGCCTGGCAGCGCTGGAACATGGGAAGTAATTGGAACTAAGGAACTAACTGATTGGAACTAAGAAGATAGGAACATGGAAATTTCGTAGTGAAGAATGATAGGATATGAAATATGTTAACTACAACTACCACTACCACTAATTGATCCGGGGGACTATAATATGAATTCGCAGGGCAATATCAATACCCATTTACTTTACAGTGAGCGTCAAGTCTGTTTTTAAAGGAAGTTATTGTGCTGGCTTCGACAACATTTGCTGGTATTTTGTTCCATCGATCAACAATTCTAACATTGATGTAATGGAGGAGGAGGAGGAGGAGGAGGAGGAGGAGGAGGAGGAGGAGGACGAGGAGGAGGAGGAGGAAACACAAACAGCAACAGACCATTAGGTCCTTACATGGCTGTTTGATTTAACTACGCTACACTAACTAGATAATAAGAGAGAAAGGATAGGAAGTAGAAGGCTCCTCCCCACCCACCCATCCCTTCGGCCGAAGCTGGCCGGAAATGAAGTGATACCA
>JACEEZ010000540.1:574936-587436 GCA_016584305.1 Chionoecetes opilio
ACAAAGCATAAAACAACGCTGAAACAGAGTAGATTATACAGTCATGATATAAACTACTGTGTATCATCTTCAGTGG
Organism: Chionoecetes opilio; assembly: GCA_016584305.1. Classification (NCBI taxonomy): domain Eukaryota; kingdom Metazoa; phylum Arthropoda; class Malacostraca; order Decapoda; family Majidae; genus Chionoecetes; species Chionoecetes opilio. The sequence goes on from JACEEZ010000540.1 coordinate 575,013, forward strand.
CACATACACATTAGTAGTGATGCTATCATTCGTAATATATGGCGGCTGGCGACATGACTGCAGGTGGCGACTTGACTGTTATCTACGGTAGACAGCAAGCATTTTGGTTTCAAATATATTTAAGTTCTTTTACAAATATCGTGAAGGTCCTGTGGACATTCCAAAAACTAAACTAAAAAATGTTTAACTAAAAAAGTTACCATGGACCATTAGTGGACCATTACCAGTGGTCCATGGTGCTGAGTTGAGTGATCTCAACCACCAGTTGGGAACCACTGCTCTAACACATGCCAATCATTTCCTCTCCCATTTCCTCTCCCTCTCACTTCCTTAAAAATCTCTAATATTTGTATATTTTTTTATTTATTAATATAATTACCTCATATTTGTTGCCTTTCCAAGTACTCATATATCTCTGTGTCTTTATTGGTATCTTCGTCTTTCCTGCCTATCTTCCCTTCCTTCCTTCCTCATTCCCTCCTCCCTTCCCGTCCCGTCCCGTCCCGTCCCGTCTCTTTGTCTCAAGTTCAGTGGCCTTAAACTCTACCCTCCCATCACCATTTCCTCGTATCGGGTTTCGACCTTCACTCTGGAATGGACCAACTTTTTTTCTTAAGCAATCTGAATCAAGTTTATCTTTTGGGCTAAACTTGCATGCTATATATTTTTATTTTCTATTTTCTTGTTATATATATTTTTCTCTATATATGTATTGCTATATATCTTCTTGCATGCTATATCCTTTTTTTATTTTTTCTTATTCAATCTGATTCAAGTTTATTTTTTGAGCTAAATTTGCTTGATATATATATTTTTATTTATTAATAGTTTCAGGCATAATTTGTAAGGTAATATATTTTCTTTCGTTGCTGTGTGGTTTGCTTTTGTTCTCGTTTGTCTGTTATCAAATGATTTTATAAATATGATTTCTTTTTCATCATATAATTTATACCTTTATATTTCTTTCCTTCTACCGTAGATAACAGTGAAGTCGCCATTTCAACGTTTCTTTGTTATGTACAGACGTGTGGTGGCGTTAATACTTACATTTGTACATCCATGATTTCAGGAAGTTAGAAGGGGCTATCTGGAGAGTCTGTGTCATTTTGTGTCTTCATCTGTGTCATATTAGGGCTATAAATGAACAAATGACAAAAATAAAACCGAGTGGCGACCTCACTATACCTACTACAGTAAAGTCGCCAGCTAGTATTTTAACCCAACAGTTGAGTCGCCACTCTGGGGAATTCAGGGAAATTAGAGGTAAAGTAAAACAAGTCTCTATATACATTAGCTGCGGAAGATGCTTGGATATATAAAAATTCCTCTGCCAACGTGAACATAAATTCTATTAAAGTTTGAAAGATCTGGCAAGTCTGCGTCCTGTCGCCCGAAAAGTTACTGTTTACTGTCTGTCATCGCGCGAAGAAAAACGTGAGAAGCAAAATGCGCAACAGTTATATTTGCAGATATAAAGCATAAAACAACGCTGTAACAGGGTAGATTATACAATCATGATATAAACTACTGTGTAACATCTTCAGTGGCACATAAAAATCAGTAGTGATGCTATAATTCGTAATATTTGGCGCCTGGCGACTTCACTGCAGGTGGCGACTTCACTGTTATCTACGGTAGTTGACTTGATAAATATTTTCCTCCTTTGAATCTTTTCCTAATTAGATTTTCAAGGTTTTTAAATTGTATATTTCTCTGAAAACTCTTTATGACTCAGTTTTCCTTTATTAAGTAACTAATATATAATTCTTTCTCCTTAACCAATTATTTTCTTACTGTATTCTTACGTTCAATGTTTCGTTCTTAACTCTTCTCTCTTATATTACCTCAGATTCTCTTCTTCCTCTATTCTTACAACAACTTGACTAGTATTTGTTAATGTTTTGGTTAAGTTAGGTTAGTTTAGATTAGATTAGATTACATTAGGTTAGGGTTTTCTATTCTTCTCACTTTTTCTACCTCAAATATTCTTCTCTTTCTATTCTTACGACAACCTGATTAGTTTTTGTTAATGTTCTGGTTAAGTTAGGTTACGTTAGTTTTTTTAGGTTAGGTTAGGTTTTTTTAGGTTAAGTTAGGTTTTTTTAGGTTAAGTTAGGTTTTTTTAAGGTTAAGTTAGGTTCTTTAGGTTAGGTTAGGTTTTTTTAGGTTAAGTTAGGTTTTTTAGGTTGTTAGGTTTTTTTAGGTTAAGTTAGGTTTTTTTAGGTTAAGTTAGTTTTTTTTAGGTTAAGTTAGGTTTTTTTAGGTTAAGTTAGGTTTTTTAGGTTAGGTTAGGTTTTTTTAGGTTGTTAGGTTTTTTTAGGTTAGGTTAGGTTACTGTAGGTTAAGTTAGATTAGGTTAGTTTTTTTTATTCATCCCAGTTTTTTCACCTCAAATTCTCTTCTTCCTCTATTCCTACAACAACCTGACTAACTTTTATTACATTCTCCATGTCTGTATTCTTACGTAACAGCTCTTCATGCCTTTGCTTCCTTCCTTCCCACACACTCTCATTCTTGCACTATGTATCATTCTGAGACTAATCCTGTTTTGTTCTTTTTTGTATAATATTATCTCATATCCTGTTTTGATGGCATGTAGTACTCTGATATCTCTCTCTCTCTCTCTCTTCTCTCTCTCTCTCTCTCTCTCTCTTCTCTCTCTCCTCTCTCTCTCTCTCTCTCTCTCTCTCTCTCTCTCTCTCTCTCTTAATCTCAATCTTATCATTCCCTAACATTCTATTTTACCTTCTTTCCTGTCAAAACAATAAAATAAAATAAAACATGTCATATTTTTTGTCTCTCTCTCTCTCTCTCTCTCTCTACCGAGATAATGACCGATCAGATTCGGGAGGCAATAACAACACGAAATACCGCTCAACGTAATCTCAAAGCACACAGAACGAGCCACACTCTGCAGGCCCAATACAAGGACCTAAAAAAAACATGTAAAGCAAGCTATAGATAAAACAAGGAGAGAGTACTATCACGTTCTATTACTTAATTCTAGGAATAACATTGCCGCTACTTGGAAGATTATTAAGGACCTAATCCTTCCCCCTAAAAAGGCGTCTAATGCCAACACATCTGACGCTGAAAAAAGTAAAGCGGAAGATTTTAATACTTTTTTCGCAACTGTTGGTGAAACTACTTACAAAAAAACACAACAGTCTCTGCGTAACATCCCCGACCAAAATGTAACTACAAGAGACGCTAGCGTATCCTCGTCAGTAGAACATTTCCGGCCCCAACCCGTCGATACGAACACGGTCATCTTAACTATCAAGCACCTTAACAACACTAAATCGTTTGGGTCAGATAATATTTCCCTGCGTTTCGTTAAAGATTCACTTTATGTTTTAGCTTATTATTTGACATTTACTATAAACACCTCCATCGTAACCGGTCTTTTTCCGAATCAGTGGAAGCATGCTATTGTTACCCCTCTTTACAAGAATGGAGACACAGATGATGTCAGTAATTACCGCCCCATTTCCCTCCTCCCTATCTATTCTAAGGTAATTGAAAAAACTGTTGCTACTCAACTCACAACTTTCCTCGAGTCAAATGATCTCCTATCTAACAACCAGCATGGCTTTCGTCATAAATTATCTACCGAAACAGCCCTTACTGTCATTACTAACCACATTTATGACCACATGGACAGGAAGCGGGTGTCACTATTATCCTTATGCGATCTATCGAAAGCATTTGACAGTGTCAACCACACCATCCTACTTAAGAAACTTGACAACACAAATGTTGATACTTTCTGGTTTGACAGTTACCTAAATGGGAGAACGCAGTCAGTACGATTACATAACACTACTTCTTCGAAATTACATGTTACGTACGGTGTCCCGCAGGGCTCTATACTTGGCCCAATATTGTTTAACATTTTCGTGAATGATATGTCGCATTATATTAAGGACTGTATATTAGTGCAATACGCTGATGACACACAAATCCTACACAACAACCTTATCAATAACCTTGACACCCTCATTCAGAAAACACAGGAAACCTTACATAAAGCAAAGTTGTACTTTCTGAAAAATGGTTTACTACTGAATACTAAGAAAACACAGTGTATGTTCATAGGTACCTATCAACTATTATCCCAGATACCAGACAATCTCACTATACAGTACCACGACACAACCCTTCAACCCACCACACATGTAAAAAACCTTGGACTACACATGGACAGGTACATGACTTTTAACAAACATGTATGTGAAATGAGTAAAAAAGTAACCGGATCTCTAATGTATGTAAATAGAATAAAAGAATATTTCGACAAGGATACTCGCACAGCAATTATACAATCACTTGTACTTAGCATTATTAATTATTGCAATGTAATATGGGGCACAGCAAACACAGCTCTCCTAAACAATGTTCAAAAACTACAGAATTTTGCAGCAAAAGTAGTAGATGGTAAAGCCAGGAAGTACGATCACGTGACTCCAATTTTGAAAGAACTACAATGGCTGAATGTTAAAGACCAAATAACTCACGACACAGGGGTCACTATGTTCAAGTATATGACCCATCTATATCCTAATCTGACTTTTCCAACTGTAGGGGACGTTACTGGTAGCACCACCAGACAGCGAGATCACCTGTACGTCCCTAAGACCAACACAGACATGGGGGCCAGATCTCTCTCTCTGTAAGGGGCCCCAAGTTATGGAACAGCCTCCCGTCGCTAGTTAAAGATGCTAACACCCTACAGTCTTTCAAAACTAAACTCAAACTTGTACTTCGGGATGGAAATGAATTTTAGTATAGAACTTTTTCTTTTAATGTATATAGTATATTCTTAGGTAGAAATATATGTACCTTTTATAATGATTTAACTTATATATTTGTTTTCTTTTAATAATGCTTTTATTCCTTTACTTTTTATTAGCATATTATGTATATATATTTTAATATCGATTATTTTTCTATTTTACAATTTTATAATTTTATATTTTTAATGTTTTAATGCAAAACTGTGTAATTTAATTTATGTAGCTATTATCTTGAAAATAATTGTATGTAACGAATAACCACTGCCGGTGGAAATAAAACTTTATTATTATTATTATTACTCTCTCTCTCTCTCTCTCTCTCTCTCTCTCTCTCTCTCTCTCTCTCTCTCTCTCTCTTATTCTCATTTATTTTCTTATTTATCTTTATCTATCTATCTATCTATCTGTCTATCTGTCTGTCTGTCTGTCTGTCTGTCTGTCTCAATACAATCTTCCTTACAATTAGGAGAAACAATACTCCAACACCTAGGTCGTCTACTCTAGCTGTCGTCCTTCCATTCCGGTCACGACACAATCTTTATGTCTCAAGGTCATCAGGGAAGAAGGAAGCGACTTATAGAGAAGGGGAGAGAGAAAGGGGACATGGGATGGGGGTAACGTTAAGGGGGACTGGATAGCTTGTAGAGGGTTTAGCACGTGTACTGGTGATAAGGGTTTTAAAGAAGGATTTGTTTAGGTGGGGACAGGAATGTGTGAAACCCTTAAGTGATGAGGAAGTGTGAGGTTTAGGTGAAGAGGGAAGGGAATGGAGAGGAATGGAGGAAGGAATGAAGAGGTATGGGGGAAGGAATGAAGAGGTATGGGGGAAGGAATGAAGAGGTATGGGGGAAGGAATGAAGAGGTATGGGGGAAGGAATGAAGGGGGTATGGGAGAAGGAATGAAGAGTATGGGGGAATGGAATGAGATGAGGTATAGGAAGAAGTATAGAGGTATAGGGGAAGGAATGAAGAGGAATGAAGGAGGTATGGGAGAGGTAATGAGAGTGGGGACTAAGTGGTATGGGATAAGGAATATAGGTATAGGATAGGTATTAAATTAAAATAAGATTAATAAGAAGAAATAAGGAAGTAAAGAAGTGGTAGACTAACAGGAGTAGGAGGACACACTATAGGTTTAGATAAGATATAGATAAATAGATATAGATAGATAGATTGAGATAGATAGATACAGATAGATAGATATATAGATAGATAGATAGATAGATAAATAGATTGATAGATAGATAGATAGTAGATAGTAGATAATAATACGCTTTAGTCAGTGTACAATTAGATCATGTATAATATCGATGCAGAGAGAGATATTGAAGTAAGGAGAAAAACAAGAAAGTAGAATGATGAGAGAGATAGAAAATTGCACAGAAAACGAGAGTAGAGAGAGAGAAGAGAGAGAGAGAGAGATAGATAGATAGATAGATAGATAGATAGAGTCTTTTATTGACCTCAGATACGTAAGTTTGATCATAATAAATAAAACACGCTTTCTTTGGTCCAGTGTACAATTACTATTCATTATAATATCGATGCAACAAATATTTAATGTAAGAAAAAACACACAAGAAATTATATATGCTGTATAAGACTCAATAAAATTGCTACTAATAAACAAGTAAAAGAAACCCTACACACTTGACACACTTCCTTAACCACACTAGTATCACCTCTCCTCCTCCTCCTCTTCCTTCCTTCCTTCCTTCCTTCCTCCTCCTCCTCCTCCTCCTCCTCCTCCTTCCTTCCTTCCTTTCTTCTTTTCTTTTCTCTTCTCTTCTCTTCTCTCTCTCTCCTTCTCTCCTTCCTTTCTTTCCTTCTCTTCTCTTCTTCCTTCTTCTTCTTCTTCTCTTCCTTCCTTCCTTCTTCCTTCCTTCCTTCCTCCTTCCTTCCTCCTTCCTTCCTTCCTTCCTCTCTCCTCTCTCTCCTCCTTCCTCCTTCCTCCTCTTCCTCTCTCCTTCCTTCCTTCCTTCCTTCACTTTCACTTCTCATCTTCCCCTCTCCTCCTCCTTCCTCCTCCTTCTTCTCCTTCTCTCTTCCTCTCCCTCCCTTCCTCCTCTTCCTCCTCCTCCTCGTCCTTGTCCTCTTCCTCCTCCTCCGCCTCCTCCCACGCAAGGCCTTATCAAGTCTTCGAGCCATCAGGAAATTTCAACACGACAGTAAATATCAATCTTCCGTCCACACTCCCTATCTTACAAGTCTTGCCTACGATTCTTCCACGAACTAACAAGCCTTGCCTACGATTCTTCCACGAACTAACAAGCCTTGCCTACGATTCTTCCACGAACTAACAAGCCTTGCCTACGATTCTTCCACGAACTAACAAGCCTTGCCTACGATTCTTCCACGAACTAACAAGCCTTGCCTACGATTCTTTCACGAACTAACAAGCCTTGCCTACGATTCTTCCACGAACTAACAAGCCTTGCCTACGATTCTTTCACGAACTAACAAGCCTTGCCTACGATTCTTCCACGAACTAACAATTCTTGCCTACGATTCTTTCACGAACTAACAAGCCTTGCCTACGATTCTTCCACCAACTAACAATTCTTGCCTACGATTCTTTCACGAACTAACAAGCCTTGCCTACGATTCTTCCACCAACTAACAATTCTTGCCTACGATTCTTTCACGAACTAACAAGCCTTGCCTACGATTCTTCCACGAACTAACAATTCTTGCCTACGATTCTTTCACGAACTAACAAGCCTTGCCTACGATTCTTCCACCAACTAACAATTCTTGCCTACGATTCTTCCACGATCTTACAAGCCTTGCCTACGATTCTTCCACCAACTAACAATTCTTGCCTACGATTCTTCCACGATCTTACAAGACTTGCCTACGATTCTTATACGAACTTACAAGTCTTGCCTACGATTCTTACACGATCTTACAAGCCTTGCCTACGATTCTTACACGATCTTACAAGCCTTGCCTACGATTCTTACACGATCTTACAAGCCTTGCCTACGATTCTTACACGAACTTACAAGTCTTACCTACGATTCTTACACGAACTTACAAGTCTTGCCTACGATTCTTACACGATCTTACAAGCCTTGCCTACGATTCTTACACGATCTTACAAGCCTTGCCTACGATTCTTACACGAACTTACAAGTCTTGCCTACGATTCTTCCACGAACTAACAAGTCTTGCCTACGATTCTTCCACGATCTTACAAGTCTTGCCTACGATTCTTCCACGAACTTACAAGTCTTGCCTACGATTCTTCCACGATCTTACAAGTCTTGCCTACGATTCTCACGACTTACAAGTCTTGCCTACCCCCCCCCCCCCCGATTCTTCACGAACTAACAAGCCTTGCCTACGATTCTTCCACGAACTAACAAGCCTTGCCTACGATTCCTCACGACTACAAGCCTTGCCTACGATTCTCACGAACTACAAGCCTTGCCTACGATTCTTCCACGAACTTACAAGAATGGCCTACGATTCTTCCACGAACTTACAAGACTGGCCTACGATTCTTCCACGAACTAACAAGACTTGTCTACGATTCTTACACGAACTTACAAGCCTTGTCTATGATTCTTCCACGAACTTACAAGAATGGCCTACGATTCTTCCACGAACTTACAAGACTGGCCTACGATTTTTCCACGAACTAACAAGTCTTGCCTACGATTCTTCCACGAACTAACAAGTCTTGCCTACGATTCTTACACGATCTTACAAGTCTTGCCTACGATTCTTCCACGATCTTACAAGTCTTGCCTACGATTCTTCCACGAACTTACAAGTCTTGCCTACGATTCTTACACGATCTTACAAGTCTTGCCTACGATTATTATACGAACTTACAAGTCTTGCCTACGATTCTTACATGAACTTGCAAGACTTGCCTACGATTCTTCCACGAACGTACAAGACTGGCCTACGATTCTTCCACGAACTAACAAGAGTTGCCTACGATTCTTCCACGAACTTACAAGAGTTGCCTACGATTATTATACGAACTTACAAGTCTTGCCTACGATTCTTACACAAACTTACAAAACTTACCTACGATTCTTACTGAACTTACAAGTCTTGCCTACGATTCCTACATGAACTTACAAGACTTGCCTACGATTCTTCCACGAACTAACAAGAGTTGCCTACGATTCTTCCACGAACTTACAAGTCTTGCCTACGATTCTTCCACGAACTTACAAGCCTTGCCTACGATTCTTACACGATCTTACAAGTCTTGCCTAGGATTCTTCCACGAACTTACAAGACTTATTAACGATTCCTCCACGAACTAACAAGCCTTGCCTACGATTCTTTCACGAACTAACAAGTCTTGCCTACGATTCCTCCACGAACTTACAAGCCTTGCCTACGATTCTTACACGATCTTACAAGCCTTGCCTACGATTCTTCCACGAACTTACAAGTCTTGCCTACGATTCTTCCACGAACTTACAAGTCTTGCCTACGATACTAACACGCACTAAATGATGAAATGATGAAACCTACACTTACATTTTTGGGGGGGGATATTTCGAGTGATTAATCTTTTTTTTTTTGGCTTCTTATTTTTGTTGCATGTAAAACAAATCCTGTTATTGTCCTTTCTTATTTTTCCCCACCTCTTTTACCCGTTGCTTCTTTATTCTCGTTCTTCTTCTTCTTGTTTCTCTTCTTCTTCTTCTTCTTCTTCTTTTTCTTCTTCTTCTTCTTCACCATCATCTTCTTCTTCTTCTTCTTCTTCTTCTTCTTCTTCTTCTTCTTCACCATCACCATCTTCTTCTTCTTCTTCTTCTTCTTCACCATCATCACCTTCTTCTTTCTCCTTATCTTTGTTCATACTTTCGTTCATCTCATACTTGCTGCTATTCTCCTGTAACTATTTTTCCTTCCTGCTTCTGCTTTCCCCATCTTCTTCTCTTTCTCTTCTTCTTCTTTACCATCACCCTCTTCTTTATTCTTGCCTTTGTTCTTCTCTCTCGCTCATCCTCTACTTACTTTCCATTTTCTCCTTCGTGTTTTTCTCTATCTTCTTCTCTTTCTCTGTCCCAAACCAAACAATCTTTACATCTCGTAAGTAAAAGAAAAAAAAGTAAGTCAAAAAGTAGTAAAAACGAAATAAAAAAGTAGTAAAAACGAAGTAAAAGAAGAAGTGAAAAAAAAAAATCTGTCTCTGTCAACTACCTCACCATCTCTCTCGTTATCTCTCATTCAACATCTCTTAATAGTCTCTGTGTCTCTCATCTCCCTTTAAACACACGCTCATTCCTTCCTCGCGTGTGTAAAAATCAAAGTAATGGATGTGAATGTTTACTAGATGCCACGCAGTTACATGCCATCTCAGGTGTCAAGATTTTGTTTGCGGTGAGCTGAGAAAAATGTGTTGGAATGCATTGTTGTGGTGTGTGTGTGTGTGTGTGTGTGTGTGTGTGTGTGTGTGTGTGTGTGTGTGTGTAGTTTTGTGTTGTGGTTGTGTGTTTGTTGTGTGTTGTGGTGTGTAAGTATCTTTGCTGTTGAAGGTTGTGTACGTTATTATCTAGTTGTATTTGTGCGTGGTGGGGTTAATGAAGGTCTGTGTGTGTGTGTGTGTGTGTGTGTGTGTGTGTGTGTGTGTGTGTGTGTGTGTGTGTGTTCAAGGTAAACACACACACACTATTAGATAACAAAGACAATTACGAGTATTTACACAACAAAGTATGGACAACATTATCATTCTTCCTGGTTTTCTTCGCCCATTAATCTTCTCTCTCTCTCTCTCTCTCTCTCTCTCTCTCTCTCTCTCTCTCTCTCTCTCTCTCTCTCTCTCTCTCTCTCTCTCTCTCTCTCTCTCTCTCTCTCTCTCTCTCTCTCTCTCTCTCTCTTTCAGTAGTCATTGACCAAACGACGCGTAACAAATAAGAGTCAATGAGGCGAGTGATGAGAATAGAAGGAGGACGAGGAGGAGGAGGAATACAAAGGAATACAAAGGAAGAACAGACAGCAACAGCCCTACTGGGCCAAACGAGGCTGTCTGTGAGACTACTTTCTACTACTATAGTTTATATGCGTTAGAGGTAAAAGAATAGTAAAGTTGAAGGCTCCTCCCCACCCACCTTTCCCTCCGTCCGAGGCCGGCAGGGAAAAAGTGAGAAAAAAACCACCATACAGTATAGAAAAACTGCCATGGAATTTTATAGGAAAGATTGAAGGAGAAACAGACTCTAAACTAAAGCTAACGCTACAAAAAAAAGAGTTTACGTAGGGCCGAAGTAATCGAGTTGGGCAGTTGATGCTATGTATTTATCGAATTTGTTCTTAAACGCCTCAACCGTGTTACTATTAACTACTGTGCTGGAAGAGAGTTCTAAATATTAACACCTCTATTAAAGGCGGTAGCGGAGTGGTTAGCGTCTCCGACTGGCGTTTTCGGTGACCCGAGTTCGATCCCCGAAGAAAACCAAAACCTTTCTGCACCGTCGAGTGGCCTAAGAACACCCACATCTGTAGTCCAGCCCAGCTAATCGTGTTGGGGCGAATACTAGTACCTGAGATAGAGGGCAGCCTGAGAAGGGAAGGAGAGACGGCACCCACTAGGCGAAACGTGGCCTGGCTGATGTCTTTCTGCTTACATCTGCAGTCTTGATAAGACTTGCCTGCCCATCAACTACTTCGATGCGAGGATCGGAGGACAGGCGCGCATGAGCTTAATCCGGCGTCACTGTAGATCCTGCCTGCGCCACCACGGGCGAGGACCAGCCATCACAGTCCTCAAGTGAACCTCCAGAGCCAGCCATCCGAGCCCTGGGTCACCACTGCCTACAGGCGCTATAGAAACAAATGTAAAAAATAAATAAAATAATAATAATAATAATAATACTGCTACTACCACCATAACTACTACAACTACTACTAATATTAATACTACTACTACTGCTACTACCACCATAACTACTACTACTACTACTACTACTACTTCTACTACTACTACTACTACTAATACTAATACTACTGCTATTACCACCATAACTACTACTACTACTACCACCACCACTACTACTACCACTATACATACTACTACTACCACTACTACTACTACTGCTTCTACTACTACTACAACTACTACCGATACCTCTACCCCATGTTTATTTATGAAATATACGAGGGCTCCAAGAATTGGTGGTCAGTAGCCCCAACTCCGGTCGCTACTGACTGTGGCATCCAACCATACTACTACTACTTATCTACTATTTACTTAATTACAATCCTTATTTACCTCTCTATACTATCTACACTAATATGCCGCTCTCCACTACAGTGGCCTGGTAGTCCAGGCCAGCTATATCGATGGTTGTGGGGGCGGAATATCTAGTACCCCTGAGACAGGAGGGCAGACCTGAGCAGGGAGAAGGAGAGACGGCACCTCATCTAGGCGACAACGTGGCTCCTTGGCTGATGCTTCTTTTCTGCCATTACATCTGCTAGTCTTGAATAGAAGCACTTGACCTTGGGGCCCATTCCGCCTGACGTAGTGAAGACCAGGGGTGTGAAGCTGCCCTGATCAACATGTTGAATCCTTTCCCCATACGCCCTGATTTTCTCCTGCTCATTCCTTTGGTGGACGGCTTCCAGGGAGATCCCCCGGTGGCAGGCGGCCCTCG
>JACEEZ010000540.1:594936-627436 GCA_016584305.1 Chionoecetes opilio
TTATTTTACATCACAAAGGACTGGCCAAAAATAAAAGGAGTAGCAAAACCTCCGCTTAGTTGGCAGTCCCTATAAAGAAGACAGTAAGAGAATAAAGAAAGACGGGTGGGCCATTTAGTTCGGGAGGTGTCTTGTCACGCTTCTCTTGAAAAAATTTAAGTCAGGAAGGGAAAAATAGAAAAAAAACAGAGAGTTTCCCGAGTTTTTCCAGTGAAAGGGATGAAAGAGAAAAATCCTGATTAACTTTGCATTAGGAAGATGGACAGAATAGGTGAAAGATAGAAAGTCTTGTGCAGCGAGGCCGCGGAGGGGGGGAGTTAATTCAGCAAGTTCAGGAAGCGGAGCAGAAAAAAAGGTAGAAGATAGCAAGAGAAGCAACATTGCAACATAAAAACTAGTGTTAAATAGTAAATCATCAAATAGGTTATATGATTAAGTGTATTATTAATATATAGTAGAAATTAAGACAGTTTTCTTTATCCTCGCTAGCTATTAAATGATTGCACATATACATAACAATATAAGAAGTTGTATTTCATTACCATTATTGTTATTGTTATTGTTGTTTGTGATGTTGTAAGGAACGTCTTCATATGATACTTCTTCCCTTTTAAGTGTTCCGACCCAATGTTTATGTATTCATCCATGTCCCTAAGCCTGCGTATATGGAGTTCAAGGCTATTCCTGATCTTTCCTGCAGTGACTCATAATTTCTTTCTTTATGGCAGTGAAATAAGGCAAAGCAAAGGCGTTCAGAGCATAAATTTTAACCCCTTCACGCCCAGATCTCTCCTTTGCTATATAAAATCGTCTGTTATTAGCCATAAAACTACGAAAAAGTAACTAAATAAACCAAATTAGCTAATGGACAAGGATATCAAACAGTTCATATCTATATAATATTGCTTATGTTCATTAAAATCGTCGAATAGTGGTTATATTACAATGACAATTACGTTTTGGGCCTCAAGGTTTTAAAGAAGTAGAATGACTAACTATTTATGCCTCCCAGGAATCTCTTACATGGTAAAAACTTTCGTCATATTTAAAACTGAAATAAAAAAGAAGAAAATGATTTGTGGTGATTTTTTCATTGTTTTTTTCGTGTTTTTCCTTGAAGTGTTTTGTCTCCTTTCATGTACCTTAGTGTGTGTGTGTGTGTGTGGGGGGGGTTTGGTTTGTGTGGTGTGTGTTGTGTGTGGTGTGGTGTGTGTGTGTGTGTGTGTGTGTGGTGTGTGTTGTGTGTGTGTATGTGTGGGGTGGGTTGGTGTGTGGGTGGGTGGGTGGTGTGGGTGGTGGGTGGGTTTTTGTTTTGTGGGGGTGTGTGTGTGTGTGTGTGTGTGTGTGTGGGGTGTGTGTGTTTGTGTGTGTGTGTGTTGTTATTTTCTTTCCTTCTTTTTCATTTTATCACATCAGCTACTAAGGGCGAAAAATGTAGTTAAATATGATCATGCTTGTCTCGTCTATGAAAAAAGAAGCAACGAAATGATGTAACTTTTCGTAGAGGTTTCAATAGCATAGGATGTGGTGGTGGTGGTGGTGGTGGCCGGTGGTGGTGGTGGTGGTGGTGGTGGTGGTGGTAATCCGACTGTGTGCCTAATACGGTGAATCAAAAGTGGAAAGACTAGAGTTGTGGAGGAGGAGGAGGAGGAGGAGGAAGAGGAGGCGGAGGAGGAGCAGGACATGCAGTAAGAGGATGAGACTAGTGTGGGAGGAGGTGGAGGCGGGGAAGGAAGGGAGGAGGGAGTGGTCACATAAGGAAGAAGAGGAGGAAGAGGAGGAGGAGGAGGGAAAGGCGAAGGCGAGTATTTGGGGGAAGGTCGAGAGGGAAGACGAGGAGGAGAAAGATGATAATGCGGAAGATGAAGAGGAGGAGGAGGAGGAGGAGGAATACAAAGGAATACAAAGGAAGAACAGACAACAACAGCCCTACTGGGCCAAACGAGGCTCCCTGTGTAACTACTTTGTTCCACCATAGTTTCTACATGCTAGATTGTTTTTAAAAGAATAGCAAAAGTTGAAGCTCCTCCCCACACACCTCTCCCTCCGGCCGAGGCCGGCCCAGGAAAAAAGTGAGTGAAAAAACCACCATACAGTATAGAAAAAACTGCATGAAAATTTTTATAGGAAAGATTGAAGGAGAGACACTCTAAACTAAAGCGAAACGCTACAAAAAAATTAGAGAGGAAATACATAGGAAGAAACAGACACCAGGAGATTATGGCTATAACGAGGTATTCTGACTGAAAATACATACTACTGACCATCAAAAAAAAAAAAAAAAAAAACCCAAAAAAAAAAAAAAAAAAACAAAAAAAAAAAAAACATGTAAAATAACAGTTAGGGGAAAGGATACCAGGTCCCCTAAAGAGATAGGAACATGGAGGTCTCCTAGTGAAGAATGGATAGGATATGAGTAATGCTAACTACAACTACCACTAAGTCATTCTGGGACGTTATTAAATTAATTCACAGGGCAGTATAAAAACCCATTTACTTTACAGACGCGTCCAGTCTGTTTTGAATGAAGTTATTGTGTTGGCTTCGACAAATTTGCTGGTAATTTGTTCACGATTGAAACTCTGACATTGAAATATATTTTTCGGAGATGGAGAGGAGTGAGGAATTACATATGATTACAATAGGAATAAACAGGACCACAGGAGACAACCACCTATTGGTCCATAGCGAGGGTACTGCCTGAAACTACATACTATAACGATCAACTAATTGTAAGACAAAAACAGTTGGAAAATTTTAACCATGTCCCAAAGAGGAATAGGAACATGATGTTTCATAGGCAGAATGATAGGATATGAAAAATACTAACTACAAACTACCACTACCACTACAACTAATCGATAGGGGGACTAGATACGAATTTCGCCACTATAATACCCATCTACTTAACAGTGCGCGCCAAGTCTTGTTTTTCTAATGTAGGTATTGTGTGCTGGCTCCGACAAAAATTTGATGGTACTGTTCCATCGTTCAAACGACTCTACATTGAAATAATTTTACGAGATCGGTTGATGCAACGTTGACGTTAGTTTTAAACCATTATTTCTGTGGTACATGAGTTGGGAAAGCTCGAATAGCGTTCTCTTGATTAGTGACATCAAAACCTTGTAGAATCTTAAAGGTTCTATCAAGTACCCACGGATTCTACGATCCTTTAAGGAAAAACATATTAAGTTTCCGCAGGTCTATCTTCATAAGATGATTTCGCCAGAGATGGAATTGTTTGGTTGCTCCTTCTTTGCACTGATTCCAATTTGGCTGAGCTTTTACGGAAACAGGCGCGACACAGAATTTGAACGGCATATTCCAAGTGCGGCCTAACCAAGGGACGTGTAATAATTGTGTCATTACTTCGGAGTTTTATGTTAAAAGTTACGTTTATAAAGCCCAAAATCATATTGACTTTTTACTGGCAGTAGCAATGCGGACTGGTTGTCCAGATCATTATGATGAGGGACACCTAAATCATTTTCCTGCTGTACTTCAGTTAACGATTATTTTGCATTTGATAGTTATATTTGAGGTTATCGTTGCCTATATGCATTACATTTACATTTATCGGAATGAATTTTAATAGCCATTTATCACTCAATAGATAGTTTGTCGAGAGCACTTTGTATGAGTTCGCAGTTTTTCTATAGTATATGCTTTACCGCCTAATTGGTGTCATCTGCAAATTTCGATATTTAGATACAAGTTCCGAAGTCCAGATCGTTGATATAATCAGAAAAAGAGTAGGACCCAGACCGAGCCCTGAGGACCCAACTAGTAACATCTAACCAATTCAGAGTGCCTCGCCATTTATAATACCCATTGTTTACGATTGAAAGCCAATCGCCAATCCATGTTTTAATTTTTTAAACATATTGCTCCCTAAGCCATGTGCCTTAGCTGGTCAACAGTCGTTATGGGGAACTGTATCGAAGGCTTTCTGAAAATCAAGGTTATATTACATCTGAGGGAATTTAGCGTCCAGTTTGAAAATATTGACATTAAAAAAAATCCAGTAGGTTGTTAAGCAGGACTCTATTTCGAAAACCATGTTGGGAGTTTAGCATTGAGTGATTTTCATCGAGAAAAGACACATTTTATCCCGCAATATTTTCTCAAATAGTTTAACAATCACGGAAGTTAGACTAATTGGGCGATAATTACTGCGAGGCTCTACTCCCTTCTTGAATATCGGTGTAACATTAGCTATTTCCACAGTACTAGGAACATTTTTTCACTTAGCGATTATTGAAAAATAATCTTTAATGGGAGCGCAAGTGACTGTGACATCGCGAAGTAGTCGCGGCGAGATTTCGTCCACCCCCACGGATTTTGCTGGGTCAAGTAGCCAAACTTTGATATTTCGTCTACTGTTATCTATACTACCTCTCTCCTATCTCTCTACCAGTCTATCCCGTTCGAGTCCTGCATACATGTTTACTGGTCTGAGTTTCGTCTCTTTAATTAAAACCGCATTAAAGTATTCAATTTAGTCGAACGCCAACTCTTATTATCATTTACCAAGATATTATTATTATCTTTCAGTGGCCACAATACTTGTTTTGCCGGTTTCTTACTTCGAACGTATGAAAGAACCGTTTCGGGTTTTGATTTGGTTCTCCCTTTGACAATTTTTTTCTGCAATACTCGCACTTTTTAGACTTAATTAGTCTTTGCAGCGACGGTTTTACGTCGTTTGTATTCTCTAGAATCGCAGTCACAGTTGCTTTTGAGCGTTTGTAAAACTTTATACGCTCGGCGCTTTCTGTTAATGATTTGTTGGATATCATTATTCTCCAACTTGTATGTTTATGTTATTCACAACGTTTTTCTTACCATGGGAACATGTTTTCCACCAAACGATCGATTGGAGGTTTATTTTGAAACATTACACATGTCGTTTCGGCGTTATTACCATTTAGTAGGTCAATCCATTCAACTTCGCCTTAGTACCCTGCCTGATCTTCGTGAAATCTGCTTTATTATAATTTGGGACTAAAAAACCCAATTTTCTTGAATCTACATTGCAATTATTGCGCATCTGATAGCCTGTGGATCACTGTTTGCCAAATGTTCACCTAATCGTCTAGGTAATCAACCCCCCACACAGTATCAATCAGATCAAGTCGGTAGTGAACACTAAATCTAGGATACTATTATCCCTTGTAGGCTCCGGACCACCTGAATTAAATATACTTCGTACCATATCACGCAATCGAATACCTTCTCTATCAGCAGAATTATTATTCCAGTTATACGAGGTAGGTTAAAATCTCACAAATATTGTATCGTTATTATTGTTAACCACTGACTTTCCTCGTCATACAGGAGGCAATCTACTTCCGCATTAGATTTGGGAGGACGAATATATTGTCCATAGTTAGCAAATTTTACGTTTAGCTTAATCTTTGCGTAGACTGAGTCATAAGATCTTTGTTTACCTACGATTTCGAGTGCTTGCAAATTTTCTTTTATGTAAAGAATGACACCTCACCTGCTTTATGCGATGCGACATTAGGAATGGTCTTATAGACTGGAATGGCTCATTTCAGCTAATAAATGTTTATCTTTTGTGTTGACCCAACTCTCAGTGATAATGACGATATCTGGCGTTTCGGCAACAAAGTATGAGGGGGGATAATAATCGTACGCTTTAAAATAATGCTTCTGGCATTTGTGTTGAGAGATAATTTACGTTCCTTGAATAGTTTTGGTAACCTTGCGTGAGGGGTGTTTTACCGGCTGGCGGTCTAGGGTCCACTGTTACAGGGCGCTGGATTAAGTTCACTTTGATTAGTTTTAAATTTGCAGGAAAAGGACGTGACCAGCGTTGCTGTGGGTAAGAAAGGGGTTAAGTGATGCTGCTAACCGCCGTCCCGATCGTCGTTTTTGATCTGTAAGAAGAAAATTGTCATTTAGCAGACGTCATCCTAATCGGGCATGGCCGACGGCTGAGGTGGAGTCCGTCTTCATCCCCAAAACAGATCGGAATCTCAAACAAGGATGGATCTCGTAGAAATTATCCCAGAAGTTTGCAAAGTTACAATTCTCCTGTGCCACAAAGAGACTCAGTCGGTTATTTGTGCTGAACGCCTTATCGTAAAGCGTCGGCCTACTTCCTAGATCTGGGAGAATCCTGAAATAAGATATGATTAGAGTAGTCTTGGAATTTCCGGATCCACATCCTGACTTGTCCAGAAATTTTTTCAGATCCGCTACGTACACACGCGTTGGTTCCTGCATTGGTGACATAGAGAGTGTTATCGTTATGGTCTTTGGACGTCATCGAGGCTGCAGTGATGTCGTCTCTAGTCTTCGCTCCTGGGAAACAGAAGCGCCTTCTTTTGTTCATCAGTGACCCTACCACAAACTACACCAGTTGTCCTCGAGAATTTGAGTCCCCGATCAAGCTGGTCTCGTGTACGTTCTTCCTTTCATTTCGCCCAAGAACCTGAAATTTGTTGTAGGTTTATCGTTAGAGGGCGCGCTTTGACTGCTGTGGTGGTCGTGATCCTCGCCTACGCGAACAACGGGAGCAGGGAAGGAGGAAGACAGGAGCGGGGGAGGAGGAGGAGGCTGGCGTTAGAGGAGGTGAGAAGGGGGAGGAGGAGGAGGAGGAGAAGGATAAGGAGAAGGAGGGAGGAGGCGTGGGGAGGAGGAGGTTGGAGGAGGCGGAGGAGGAGGAGGGGGAGGAGGAGGGGGATGAGGAGGGGGAGGTGCGGAGGAGGAGGAGGAGGTGGCAGGAGGTGGAGGATTTTTGAGGAGGGGAGGGGGGAAAAGGGGGGCATGGGAGTAGGAGGAGGGGGGAAGGAGGCGGAGGTGGAGGAGGTGAGGGTGGAGAAATAGAAGGGGATGAGGAGAAATGAGGAGGAGGAGGAGGGAGGAGGAAGAGGAGGAAGGGGGGGAGGAAGAGGGGAGGAGGAGGAAGAGGAGGAGGAGGAGGAGGATGTCTTTTTCGTTGGGGGAGAGGAGGAGGAGGAGGAGGAGGAGGAGGAAGGAGGAGGAGGAGGAGGAGGAGGAGGAGGATGAGGGAGGCGGAGGAGGGGATGAGGAGGAGGAGGAAGGGGGAGAGGAGGAGGAGGAGGAGGAGGAAGAGGAGGAGGAGGAGGAGGAGGAAGGAGGAGGATGAGGAGGAGGAGGAGGAGGAAGAGAAAGAGGAAGAAAAAGGAATGAGGAGGAGGAGGAGGAGGAGGAGGACTTTGAAACGCAACGGCATAGGAGGGTGTTTTTGAAACGTGGACAGTGAGTGGTGGTGAGGAGAAGGACGGTACTAAGGATGGGACAGGGGGGGATGAGGGGAGAAGAAGGTTTGATAGGAGGAGGGAGGCGGAGGGAGAGACGGAGGAGGAGGGGGAGATAAGATAAGATTTTCAACTATCTAGACACTTTGCAACAGTACCAACTACAAGGTTATTGACTATACAAAGCGCCGCCACGTCAGCATTGAAACTAGGCGGACTCGACACCGCTGACCGAATGCAACATGGGACGCTGCACATTGGTAAGAGGAGGAGGGAAGAGGGAGGAAAAAGTGGGAGGGGGGAGAGAGGGAGGTACCTGGCAGGTGGGTGTTACCCCGAACATTGGGAAATTACAATCTTTTAACACCTCGTAGCTACGCTTAGATCTATATTTGAGGAGGAGGAGGAGCAGGAGGAAGGAGGAGGAGGAGGAGGAGGAGGAGGAGGAGGAGGAGGAGAAAGGAGGAGGAGGAGGAGGAGGAGGAGGTGAGGACAAACAAAGAATACAAAGAGGGAGACCAAGGAAAGAAAAGGAGATGGAAGAGGAAGAAGAGACAGAGGAGGAGGAGGAGGAGGAGGAGGAGGAGGAGGAGGAGGAGGAGGAGGAGGAGGAGGAGGAGGAGGAGGAGGAGGAGGAGGAACCAGACAGCAACAGCCTACTGGGCCAAAACGAGAGCTGTCTGTGAGACTACTTCTACTACTATAGTTTCTACGTGTTAGAAGGTAAAAGAATAGTAAAGTTGAAGGCCTCCCACCCACCCTTCTCCCTCGGCGAGGTCTGGCGGAAAAGAGTGAGAAAAAAACCACCATACAGTATAGAAAAACTGCCATGGAATTTTATAGGAAAGATTGAAGGAGAGACAGACTCTAAACTAAACCTATAGCTACAAAAAAAAAAGAGTTTACGTAGGGCCGAAGTAATGGAGTTGGGCAGTTTGAGAAAGTATCTTATCTAGTTTGTTTCTTAAAAGCTCAACCGTGTTTACTATTAACTACTTGTGATGGAAGAGAGTCCATAATTAACAAACTCTATTAAAAAAAAGTGCTTCGCTTCATGTGAGGGAAATTGCTTACCAATGATCGTGTATCCATTACTACGAGTAGTGCTTGTCCAATCAATAGTCAAATAGTCGTTTATGTTAACATTATCGAAGCCATGGAACATTTTAAACAATTATATTAAGTTAATGGTATTGGAGGAGGAGGAGGAGGAGGAGGAGGAGGAAGAACATATCAACATTGCATACATTCCATTTGGTTTGTGGTCGCCCTCTCTCACTCTCACTCTCTTTCCCCCTCCCTTCCCTTCCCCCCATTCTCCCCTTCCCTTCCCTTCCCCCCTTCCCCTCCCATGCCCCGCCCTTCCTAGACCACACCACGGCCTTGCCACCACCACCACCACCCACCACCACCACCACCACCACCACCACCACCACCGCCACCACCACCACCACCACCACCGCCACCACCACTACCCACCACCACCACCACCACCAGGGGGAATATTGCACTGAAACATCATCCACAAAACACAGAAGTACAACGACATACAAAAGACAATCATACATTAACCACAAACCCGGAAAAAATACAATAACCCGGAAAGAGGGACAAAGAAAACTAAACTGAAACAACACCCACAATTCACACAAGTACAGGAACATGCAAACAACAAACCCGCACGCAAAGAGAGAGAGAGAGAGAGAGAGAGAGAGAGAGAGAGAGAGAGAGAGAGAGAGAGAGAGAGAGAGAGAGAGAGAGAGAGAGAGAGAGAGAGAGAGAGAGAAAGAAACAGGTGCATCCGTGATTATGAAGGTCGTACATAGAAGGGCATTGCTGTCCTCCTCCTCCTCCTCCTCCTCCTCCTCCTCCTCCTGCTCCTCCCGTTTTCCTCTTCTTTCTCCTCTTCCATTACTTTCCCATGTCAATCCTACTGTTTCCCTCCTTGTAGAGTAAGATAGTTAATGTAGTAGTAGTTAATAGTAGTAGTAGTTGTTATAGAAGAGTAGTTGTTATAGAATAGTAGTAGTAGTTGTTATAGAAGAGTAGTTGTTATAGAATAGTAGTAGTAGTTGTTATAGAAGAGTAGTAGTAGTTGTTATAGAAGAGTAGTTGTTATAGAATAGTAGTAGTTGTTATAGAAGAGTAGTTGTTATAGAATAGTAGTAGTAGTTGTTATAGAATAGTAGTTGTAGTTGTTATAGAAGAAGTTGATTGTTAATGTGTAGTTAATGTAGTTTCCATTAACCCCTTGAGACCCAGAACGTAATTTCCATTGTGATTTGGGTACCATTAGACGATTTTTAGTGAATATAAACAATCATTTATAGAATTGACCTGTTTAGTATCCTTGTCCATTAGCTGATTTGGTATATTCAGTTACTTTTCGTAATTTCATGGCTCACAATAGACGATTTTTTATAGCAAAGGAAAGATCTGGGCGTGAAGGGTTTAATTTTCCATTACATTTCACTGGTAAACTCTGGAACTCTCTTTGTTTCTCTTTTTCCACCTTCCTACGACTTCAATTTCTTCAAGAGAGGAGTGACAAGACACCTCTCGAACTAAATTGGCCCCCCCCCCTTTCTTTATTCTCTTACTGTCTTCTTTATAGGGACTGCCAACTAAGTTCTTGTTGCATTTTTTTGTCCTTGGCCAGTCCTTTGTAAAGTAAACAAAAATAATAATAATAATAATAATAATAATAAATAAAAAGCCTTCGTTAGAACCAATATGTTTTTTCTCTTTGTCTTACTTTTTCTTTGTCTTACTCTTTACTTACTTACTTACTTTTTCCTTTCTCTTTGCTCGCCTCTCTTCCTCCTCCTTTCTTTTTGTATTCATTCTTCTCAATTCTTCCTCACTCTCTTATTTTCTAGTTTACTTCCTCTAAAATTTCTAAACGTACCTGTGGGAAGAAAAAAAAGTGAATTAGTTTACGTATATTGATATGTAAACAACGAAAAAAATACATTTATATAAGAAAACAAGTCAATAAGTAAACAAACGAAAATAATACAGTTATAAGCAATGGACGAAAACAAGTTAATAAAAATAACAAAATAAAAAAAGAAAATACTTCAATAAATTTTGGCCTACAGTTTTTTTTTTTTACTGAGTCCCCTATCTATCCCTCCTATCTATATGCCTCCCTATTTTATTTACTGAGTCCCCTATCTATCCCTCCTATCTATATGCCTCCCTATTTTATTTACTGAGTCCCCTATCTATCCCTCCTATCTATATGCCTCCCTATTTTATTTACTGAGTCCCCTATCTAGTCCTCCTATCTATATGCCTCCCTATTTTATTTACTGAGTCCCCTATCTAGTCCTCCTATCTATATGCCTCCCTATTTTCTTTACTGAGTCCCCTATCTAGTCCTCCTATCTATATGCCTCCCTATTTTCTTTACTGAGTCCCCTATCTAGTCCTCCTATCTATATGCCTCCCTATTTTCTTTACTGAGTCCCCTATCTATCCCTCCTATCTATATGCCTCCCTATTTTATTTACTGAGTCCCCTATCTATCCCTCCTATCTATATGCCTCCCTATTTTATTTACTGAGTCCCCTATCTATCCCTCCTATCTATATGCCTCCCTATTTTATTTACTGAGTCCCTATCTAGCCCTCCTATCTATATGCCTCCCTATTTATTTACTGAGTCCCCTATCTATCCCTCCTGTCTATATGCCTCCCTATTTTATTTACTGAGTCCCCTATCTATCCCTCCTATCTATATGCCTCCCTATTTTATTTACTGAGTCCCCTATCTAGCCCTCCTATCTATATGCCTCCCTATTTTATTTACTGAGTCCCCTATCTATCCCTCCTGTCTATATGCCTCCCTATTTTATTTACTGAGTCCCCTATCTATCCCTCCTATCTATATGCCTCCCTATTTTCTTTACTGGTTTCCCTCTTCTTTCCACCTTTCCTCACCTAACTCCTCTCCTATTCTCTCCTCTCCAGTACATAATTTTCCTCCTGAGCCAAGATTATTAAGTCTGGATTCGTACAATGACACAGCTTTTGGTGAACAATATGCGCATCTGTTTGTTGTTTGTGTAACCTTAATATTCCTTTGTAATCCTTATTTCATCCTCTCTCTCTCTCTCTCTCTCTCTCTCTCTCTCTCTCTCTCTCTCTCTCTCTCTCTCTCTCTCTCTCTCTCTCTCTCTCTCTCTCTCTCTCTCTGTGTGTGTGTGACAACGACAAAGAGATAATTACGTATTAACATCCAAAAACTCTTCTTCTAAAATATCAAATCCTTATTTTATTTACACACACACACACACACACACACACACACACACACACACACACACACACACACACACACACACACACACACCACACCCACAGACAGACAGACAGACAGACAGACACACACACACACACACACACACACACAAATATTTACACAAGTCATGCCATTTACTTGAGGGAATGTCCAACACCACCTCCTCCTCCTCCTCCTCCTCCTCTTCTTTCCCCAAGGCGTGGTGACCCTGGAGAAGGTTAGGCGGGGCCAGACGACCTAGGTAGCGTCAGGGCAGGACACTCTCGCCGGGTATATAAGGGAGGCGAGAGGCGGGACGAGGGCAGTGGCGGAGGGACAGCCGTGGTAGACACATCAGGACAACATTGCAGCCACTAACCACTAGTCATGAAGGTAAGGAAATCAAAGGGCTGGGTGGGTTGGTGTGTGTGTGTAGGGGGGTATGTAAGGAAGTGTGAGAGAATAAAAACAGTATGTCTATAGATGAAGGAGGCGATATCAATGAGCCATCTCTCTCTCTCACACACACACACACACACACACACACACACACACACATCACGTAAACACAACACTATATCGATTCTGAATTCTGAATGACTGAGGAAATACGTAAAGTTTATACACACACTACTCATCCATTACGAAGATCTTAACAGAGGCTCTTGATTTCCTTCTTACTGACACAATATATAACTTATTTCATAGTTGTGCAGAGGACATAATGAGTTAGTGAATTTCAGTGATAGTCTTTCTAGTTCCTATGTTTAATGAAGGGCATATAGATATAATAGTTAACAGATACAATAATGCAAAGAAAAATTGATGATAGTAATTTAGATAGAACACGAGTTGATGATAATATAAAGAAAAACGTAGCTATTATGATGAAAGAAATATAAGTACATCAAGGGATAATTGTTGCGAGGAAATGACAGGCTTAGGGAAGAACAGGTAAAACAACATACCGATGAAAGGCAATGATGTGTTAAGGAAAGGAAAGGAAAGGATTATGCAACGTGTGTGTGTGTGTGTGTGTGTGTGTGTGTGTTCGTCCCAACCACTACTACTTAACGGTGCTTAATATTCATGTCAGAAATGTGTTTGTTGTCATTCCCTTCCTCACCACCACCACCACCACCACCACCACCACCACCTTCCCTTAACTCGTCTACCTTCTACTACTACTCGTCTACCTTCTACTACTACTCTTCTACCTTCTACTACTACTCGTCTACCTTCTACTACTACTCGTCTACCTTCTACTACTACTCGTCTACCTTCTACTACTACTCGTCTACCTTCTACTACTACTACTACTCATCTACCTTCTACTACTACTACTCATCTACCTTCTACTACTACTACTACTCATCTACCTTCTACTACTACTACTACTCATCTACCTTCTACTACTACTACTACTATCTACCTTCTACTACTACTACTACTATATCAACTACTACTACTACTACTACTCATGTACCTTCTACTACTACTACTACTATTACAACTACTACTACTACTACTACTCATCTACCTTCTACTACTACTAATAATAATAATACTAATACTCATCTACCTTCTACTACTACTACTCATCTACTACTACTATTACAACTACTACTACTACTACTACTCATCTACCTTCTACTACTACTACTAATAATAATACTAATACTCATCTACCTTCTACTACTACTACTACTACTACTATTACAACTACTACTACTACTCATCTACCTTCTACTACTACTACTATTACTCATCTACCTTGTACTACTACTACTACTACTACTACTATTACAACTACTACTACTACTACTACTCATCTACAACTACTACTACTACTACTCATCCTTCCTCTTCCTCTTGATTTCACTTCCTCCTTGTGCTAACTTACGTCTTTTCTTATACATTTCTTTTTCCTTTTCTTCGTTCTTATCAACCTCTTGTTTCTTTCTTTTTGTATTTTTCGTTCTTTTTTTCTTTTTTCTTTTTTGTCAGTTTTCTGGTTTTCGTTTCTTTTTTCCACCACCACTACTTCTACTTCTCTTCTACTTCTGACGTGACGGCGGGTCACGTCAAGAAGTCTTACGGCGGATTGGCATAGCCCACGGTGTTATGGACTCGCTCAGCAGGAGTATTTGGCGTTGTCGGTACCTGTGCAGGAGGACAAAGATCCGGATCTTCAAGTCGCTTGTGATCCCTGTCTTACTCTATGGTTGTGAGACATGGACACTAAATAGTGACTTGAAGAGAAGAATCGATGCCTTTGGTAATAAGTGTCTTCGCAGAATCATGGGGTATAGCTGGGATGATTACGTGTCAAACCAGCGATTTCACCGTGAGACTGAATCGAGGCCTATTACCTGCATAGTCCGTCAGCGCCAACTTCGTCTATATGGGCATGTGGCACGCTACCCTGAAACCGATCCTTCCCATCGGGTTGTATCTGTAAGAGACAATCCGGCTTGGAGGAGGCCAAGGGGAATACCACAAGGCTCGTGGCTGGGGCAAGTTCATGTTTTCTGTCAAGAGTTGCTTGGTATGGGAAGGGAGCCTGCATGGGGACTCGCCGCGCGTGGTGACCCCCGGGAGTGGCGTCGTAGGGTGGGCGAGGCGAAGCGCCCCTCGGCGTATGCCCCCAATGATGGATTGATTGACTACTTATACTTATACTTCTTCAGGTATTAGCGCTCCTGACGGTGATCGTGGGAGGTTCCATGGCCGCTCCTGCTAAACTAGACGGCTTGGACCACCACCAGCACCACAACCACGACGACCACGACCACGACCACGAACACGACCACCACCACCACCCCCACGACCCTCTCGCGAACCTTCTCCCATCCAGCTCCGACTTCACTGGATACAACTACGAACCCCCAGCGGAACCTTCTGGACTTTACGAGCTCCCTTCTACCACTACTACTACTACTACTACTACTACTACTACCACACCTCCCCCTCCCCCCGTGGACTCCTACCTCCCCCCTCCCCCTCCCCCCGTGGACACCTACCTCCCCCCTCCCCCTCCCCCCGTGGTCACCTACCTCCCCCCTCCCCCTCCCCCCGTGGTCACCTACCTCCCCCCTCCCCCAGAAGATGAGATACCTCAAGAGAATATCATTGTGGATGTGATTGTGGTGAGTATTGTGAGTGTGTGATGAGGAGGATGGGTAAGGATGGGTATTTTTATTCTAGGGAGTTTTTAAATAATCTAGGGAGTTTTTTATAACAATTTAGGGAGTTTTTAAAGAATCTAGGGAGTTTTTTTTTAAAATCTAGGGAGTTTTTAAAGAATCTAGGGTATTTTTAAAGAATCTAGGGAGTTTTTAAAGAATCTAGGGAGTTTTTAAAGAATCAAGGGAGTTTCTAAAGAATCTAGGGAGTTTTTAAAGAATCTAAGGAGTTTCTAAAGAATCTAGGGAGTTTTTAAAGAATCTAGGGAGTTTTTAAAGAATCTAGAGAGTTTCTAAAGAATCTAAGGAGTTTTTAAAAGGAGGTTAGACACGTGTTATGGATGGGGATGAAAGGTGGATGTAGGTAGTGGTAAGTAACAGGAACTACCACATGTAGGTCTCCCAGCCTCTTGTAGCTTCCTTATGTTCTTATGTTCTTATGTATTTGTGGCTAAGGGAGGATGGTAAGGCAAGGATGGATTAATGGGTATGATAAGGGTGGTTTTAATGGGGGTTTGATAATGGGGTGATATATGGGTTAGAGTAGAGAGAGAGAGAGAGAGAGAGAACAAAAAAAACAGGGAATGGATTTAATTAAGGTTGGAAAGGAAAGGTAGGGAAATGTATGCATAGGTCACTACCCCCCATCACACCCACACCCACATACACACACCCACCCACCCACCCACCTGTCTCGGGATAAACTGTTTCACAAATAGGGTGGTAGATGATTGGAATGGACTCAGTCATCGGGTAGTTAGTGTGGAGTCAATAGGGAGTTTTAAAAGGAGGCTAGACAGTGGCATGGATAGGGATGAAAGGTGGATGTAGGTAGTGTTAAGTAACAGGAACTACCACGTGTAGGTCTCCCAGCCTCTTGTAGCTTCCTTAACCCCTTCACGCCCAGGTCTTTCCTTTGCTATATAAAATCGACTGTTGTTACCCCAGAAACTACGAAAAGTAGCTTAATATACCAAATTAGCTAGTGGACAAGGGTATTAAACAGGTCATATCTAAAGAATATTGCTTATATATTAATTAAAATAGTCTAATTGTAGCCAAAATACAATGACAAATTCTTATGTTCTTAGTTTCCTTATATTCTTATGTTCTTCAAATCCCAACAGCCGCCAGTCCCCGCCATGCCCATGAAGCTAATGCCCTACAACATCGACTGGGGTGTTCAAGACCCTGCCAGCGGGAACTCCTTCACCCACGTGGAGAACAGCAACGGCCGAGAAGTGACGGGATCCTACTCGGTCTTGCTGCCTGACAACCGACTACAGATCGTCCGCTTCACCTCAGATCCAATTAATGGCTACCAAGCTGAGGTATCCTACGAACCTGCTAAATAAGATGACACCCCCCACGAAATAGGCCTTCTAAAGCCACGAATCGACGATAATATACATACTTACGCTTAGATATTTTGTATAAGGCCCACCCACCCTTCCTTAAACCCAACCGTACGTTTTTCCTCTATTCTTTTCTCTCTTCTATTTGTATTATGGATGTCTCACTGCTCCTTCCACGCCAGTCTGTGTTACTGTTTGTGTAGTTCTGAAGGGAGTTACGCGTTGCACCACCCATGGTTAAGTTAAGTCTGCTGGTTGCCTCCTGTCCACGGCAAAAGAACGCGCGCTCACTCCCTGTCTGTCGGCAACCCCCGGGACGCGCTCATTGGTCGGCGCCACAAAACCAGTGTTGCCAGACGCACCAAAGATAGCCAGACACCAATTTATTCAGTAGTATCAGCAGCATTATTATTATACCGGCAGATTATCGGTGACTTTTTAGGGACATAATTACAAGTTGTTACCGTGTTGAACGTCTTCTATTATGTTAATCAAATAGGACACTGATACACAAGTCTTCTACTATGTGGATGTAAGAACCAAATTGATACCTTTACCTTACATGTGCTATAGGTTTCATTATATATATATGTATACTATTACACACACACACACACACACACACACACCTATATCTGTAGCACGTTTCCCCATACATCCCCCTCCTCCCCCTATGTCCCTTCATACCCCCCCTACATACACACACACAGGTTCAATCTTGTGTGTCTGTGTGTGAGAGGAAGATAAAACCGAGTGAATCAAACAGAGGCATTATACCGCGATTGTAAAGATAAGAAACTGGTTATTATAGATTATAAGCAAAGATTTTGTACAGGAACGGAAGAGATGGAATATTACTTTACTTTGTTTTGTTATTTACCTGTTTGTATTGGTGTGAGATTTGTTAACTCTCTCTCTCTCTCTCTCTCTCTCTCTTTTTTTTTTGTCACTATCTCTCTTTTTCTGTCCCCGTCTTTCTCTTTCTCTCACTCTCATTCTCTCTTTTTCTGCCACTCACTCACTCTCTCTCTCTCTTTCTCTCTCTTTTTTTTTTTTTGTCACTATCTCTCTTTTTCTGTCCGTCTTTCTCTCTCTCTCTCTCTCTCTCTCTCTCTCTCTCTCTCTCTCTCTCTCTCTCTCTCTCTCTCTCTCTCTCTCTCTTCTCTCTCTGACCTTCAAATCCAGACTCTCACTTATCGAAGGGGGGGAAGAGGAAGATGAAGAGGAGGAGATGGTGGTGGAGGAGAGAGTACTGCGGAAAGGCTTGGCATTTTACTCTCTCTCTCTCTCTCTCTCTCTCTCTCTCTCTCTCTCTCTCTCTCTCTCTCTCTCTCATATTTATCGTCTAATAACAGTATTACTCATTCCTTAACCTGTTCTATTCTCTTTCCCCTCATTCCTCCTTCATTCCCTCTCTCTTTATCCCTCATTCCTCCTTCCTTCCCATTCTTAACCCCCATTCTACCTTCCTTCCCACTCTTTATCTCCCATTCCTTTCTACTCCCTATTCCCCTTCTCCCCCCATTACTCCTACCTTCCCACTTTCCCTATCCCCCTCTTCCCCATTCCTCATACCTTCCCACTCTTTACCCCCCCATCCCAGCCAGCCAGCATCCTTCCATAGGGTACAGACACTCAGACAGACAACTCACAAGCCCATGTATAGCTTCATCTCTCCTTACACGCGCTTACCAAGACTCCACCCATCACAAGCTTGCCAGAAACGCCCTGTCAGCCACGCAACACATAGAGGTCCCTAAGGTCGAGGCGCTGTTTCCCTATGTGTTTCTCTACTCCCACTAGAGGTATTAGCATTTATTCTTTTATATGTCTCCAGCAAGGCCCACTATTGTCTATGTGAGGCCGTGGGGATGGGCGGGAAGGGTGGGGAAGGGGTGATTGTCCTGCATAAAGGTAGGTGTGTGTATGTATGTATAGATAGGTAGGTTTGCTCCGCCCTTTCGTTTCTGTTGCATGTGTTTCGGTACCACCCTATGCTTTGGTGGTTTTGGGTTAGCTTGCTCGCTTGCTCTCGCTCTCTCTCTCTCTCTCTCTCTCTCTCTCCTCTCTCTCTCTCTCTCTCTCTCTCTCTCTCTCTCTCTCTCTCTCTCTCTCTCGTATTATTATTATTATTAGTAGTAGTAGTAGTAGTAATGTAGTAGATATATAAGTAGTAGAAGTAATAGTAGTGGTATTAGTAGAAGCGGTAGTTTTTGCAGTAGTGGTAGTAATAGTCTTTGCAGCAGTACCTAGTAGTAGTAGTAGTAGAAGAGGGAGTAGTAATAGTAGTAGTAGTTGTTGTTGTTGTAGTAGAAGCAGTAATACATACGAGTAGTGTTAGTAGTAGTAGTAGTAGTGGTAATAATAGTAGTAGCAGTAGGAGTGGTAATAATAGTAGTAGTAGTAGTGTAGTAGTAGTAGTAGTAGTAGTAGTGTAGTTGTAGTTATAGTTGTAGCTGTAGTAGTAGTAGTAGTAGTAGTAGCAGTAGTGTAGTAGTAGTAGTAGTAATAGTAGTAGTGTAGTAGCAGTAGTAGTAGTAGTTACGAGCGAGCGCGAAGCGCTCGTGAGTCCTCACTGATACGGGATTTTTCCGGGATAAGCGGCCGACCCGACCCGACCGACCGTCACGCTTTTCAGGAGCTTATATCTTTGGAATCCCGCTTCCGATTGACAAGCGGTCTTTGCCATCGGATAGACCCATTCAATCCCTTTTGTGCTTAACATATTTTGTCTCACGTGAGGGATCAGCATGGCCCGTGGCGTGTGGGGTGTCAGACAACGTTATCTTGCTATAGCTGAAAAACGGCTGTACCGACTAAGTTGAAAATTGGTGTGTGGTTTGAGACCACACACTTACCAATGTCACACAGGTCAAACTCCGGGTGACGCCGCACGTGCGCACGTGCGGTGGGTTTCTACGGGCTCGCTCGTCCTTCGCCGATTAAGGTGTCTTACTGGAAGAAGTAGTAGTAGTAGTAGTAGTAGTAGTAGTAGTAGTAGTAGCTATAGCGTTCTAAAGAGAAAGATAGGGAGAAGAAAATATTATAACATAACTTCAATGGGACCACAACACACCCCATCCCCCTTCTCAGGGGGGACAGTAGTCTACGGTCCGATTTTGTTGGTGAAAAATATAATCCACTGAGCCAGCGACCAGTGTGTGTGGTGTGTGTCACACACACACACACACACACACCACACACACACACACACACACACACACACACACACACACACACACAAACACACTCACACACTGTTCTATTGCAGCTACTGTAGACGGTCATTGTTCTTCTCCAATGTCTATCAATAGTGGTGTTCCTTCTTCGTGCCACCACGGCACGGGACAGGGAGCGTCTCACCCGCCCCCGCGCGCCACCACGGCAAGGGGCAGGGAGGGCCTCACCCACCCCCGCGTGCCACCATGGCACGGGGCAGGGAGCGCCAGACCCGCCCCCTAGTGCCACCATGGCACGGGGCAGGGAGGGCCTCACCCACCCCCGCGTGCCACCATGGCACGGGGCAGGGAGCGCCTCACCCGCCCCCGCGTGCCAACAGGGAGCGCCTCACCCGCCCCCGCGTGCCACCATGGCACGGGGCAGGGAGGGCCTCACCCGCCCCCGCGTGCCACCATGGCACGGGGCAGGGAGGGCCTCACCCGCCCCCGCGTGCCACCATGGCACGGGGCAGGGAGCGCCTCACCCGCCCCCGCGTGCCACCATGGCACGGGGCAGGGAGCGCCTAAACCCGCCCTCGCTGCCACCATGGCACGGGGCAGGAGCGCCTCACCCGCCCTCGCGTCCACCACGGCAGGGGGCAGGGAGCGCCAGACCCGCCCCGCGTGCCACCATGGCACGGGGCAGGGAGCGCCTCACCCGCCCCCGCGTGCCACCATGGCACGGGGCAGGGAGGGGCCAAAGACCGCCCCCGCGTGCCACCATGGCACGGGGCAGGGAGCGCCTCACCCGCCCCCGCGTGCCACCATGGCACGGGGCAGGGAGGGCCTCACCCACCCCGGCGTGCCACCATGGCACGGGGCAGGGAGTGCCTCACCCGACCCCGCGTGCCACCATGGCACGGGGCAGGGAGGGCCTCACCCACCCCCGCGTGCCACCATGGCACGGGGCAGGGAGCGCCTCACCCGCCCCCGCGTGCCACCATGGCACGGGGCAGGGAGCGCCTCACCCGCCCTCGCGTGCCTTCACGGCACGGGGCAGGGAGGGCCTCACCCGCCCCCGCGTGCCACCATGGCACGGGGCAGGGAGGGCCTCACCCGCCCCCGCGTGCCACCATGGCATGAAGCAGGGAGCGCCTCACCCGCCCCCGCGTGCCACCATGGCACGGGGCAGGGAGCGCCTCACCCGCCCCAGCGTGCCACCATGGCACGGGGCAGGGAGGGCCTCACCCGCCCCCGCGTGCCACCATGGCACGGGGCAGGGAGTGTCTCACCCGACCCCGCGTGCCACCATGGCACGGGGCGGGAGTGTCCCCACCGACCCCGCGTGCCCACCATGGCACGGGGCAGGGAGGGCCTCACCCCCCCCCGCGTGCCACTATGGCACGGGGCAGGGAGGGCCTCACCCGCCCCCGCGTGGCCACCATGGCACGGGGCAGGGGGGGCCCACCCCCCCCCGCGTGCCACCATGGCAAGGGGCAGGGAGGGCCTCACCCACCCCCGCGTGCCACCATGGCACGGGCAGGGAGGCCTCACCCACCCCCGGGCGTGCCCCATGGCACGGGGCGGGGAGGCCTCACCCGCCCCCGCGTGCCACCATGGCAAGGCAGGGAGCGCCTCACCCGCCCCCGCGTGCCACCATGGCAAGGGGCAGGGGGGGCCCTCCCCCACCCCCGCGTGCCACCATGGCAGGGGGCAGGGGCCTCACCCACCCCGCGTGCCACCATGGCCGGGGCAGGGAGGGCCTCACCCGCCCCCCCCGTTGCCACCATGGCAAGGGGCAGGGAGCGCCTCACCCGCCCCCGTGTGCCACCAGGGGCACGGGGCAGGGAGTGTCCACCCGACCCCGCGTGCCACCATGGCACGGGCAGGGAGGGCCTCGCCGCCACCCCGCGTGCCACCATGGCACGGGGCAGGGAGTGTCTCACCCGACCCCGCGTGCCACCATGGCACGGGGCAGGGAGGGCCTCACCCACCCCCGCGTGCCACCATGGCACGGGGCAGGGAGGGCCTCACCCACCCCCGCGTGCCACCATGGCACGGGGCAGGGAGGGCCTCACCCACCCCCGCGTGCCACCATGGCACGGGGCAGGGAGGGCCTCACCCACCCCCGCGTGCCACCATGGAAAGGGCAGGAGGGCCTAACCCACCCCCGCGTGCCACCATGGCACGGGGCAGGGAGTGTCTCACCCGACCCCGCGTGCCACCATGGCACGGGGCAGGGAGTGTCTCACCCACCCCCGCGTGCCACCACGGCACGGGGCAGGGAGGGCCTCACCCACCCCCGCGTGCCACCATGGCACGGGGCAGGGAGGGCCTCACCCACCCCCGCGTGCCACCATGGCACGGGGCAGGGAGGGCCTCACCCACCCCCGCGTGCCACCATGGCACGGGGCAGGGAGCGCCTCACCCGCTATCGCGTGCCTTCACGGCACGGAGCGGGGGGGCCCTCACCCCCCCCGCGTGCCACCATGGCACGGGGCAGGGAGGGCCTCCCCCAAACCCCCGCGTGCCACCAGGGCACGGGGCGGGGAAAGGGGCCTCACCCACCCCCGCGTGCCACCATGGCACGGGGCAGGGAGCGCCTCACCCGCTATCGCGTGCCTTCACGGCACGGAGCAGGGAGGGCCTCACCCACCCCCGCGTGCCACCATGGCACGGGGCAGGGAGCGCCTCACCCGCTATCGCGTGCCTTCACGGCACGGGGCAGGGAGGGCCTCACCCACCCCCGCGTGCCACCATGGCACGGGGCAGGGAGCGCCTCACCCGATATCGCGTGCCTTCACGGCACGGAGCAGGGAGGGCCTCACCCACCCCCGCGTGCCACCATCGCAAGGGGCAGGGAGCGCCTCACCCGCCCCCGCGTGCCTTCACAGCACGGGAGAGGGAGGGCCTCACCTCGCCTCACCCAATAGGTTGGAGTTGAGAAGATTGGAACCCATAAGGGGTCTTTACTCCTTCTGCTCTAACTATCACAGCCTTCGTGACATACACCCTCAAAATAGTACGTACAGGTTGGAGTTAAGAAGTGTAACGCAGGCAGTTTGGAGTTAAGAAGAATGGAACCTCAACCATACCATTAGGGTAAGGAACATCAAAATAATATCAAAATCATCTATGGCCGTCCTCCAGGCACCACCTCTCCGCTGG
Organism: Chionoecetes opilio; assembly: GCA_016584305.1. NCBI lineage: Eukaryota > Metazoa > Arthropoda > Malacostraca > Decapoda > Majidae > Chionoecetes > Chionoecetes opilio. Next base: position 617,340 of record JACEEZ010000540.1, read on the forward strand.
CGACCACCGCCTCCCCGCTGGCGACCACTGCCTAGCCCGCCACCCTGCAGCGCCGTCTGCAGCTGTGGAGGACGTCATGAAGGCCTAAAGAGCGAGTTTGACCTCAGACAAATTTGAGAGATTGGTCTTCATGAAGGGGAACATGGACCTGCTCAAGATGGATTTGTCACCAGAGGACTCTGAGGGAGGAGTCTGCTATCATTATATCAACGAAAAATAAATTATTTGGAGTGTAGTGTACTTATACTAATTACTATTATTATTACTATTACTATTATACTAATAACCCTTAGTGTGCACTTAAGTTGATCAATTGAGTGAGGAGTCACAATGAGGGGGTGAAATGTGAGGTATAACATCTGTGGGGCGCTGAGGGGTAAGTATGAAAGAATTTCTACTATATTTCAATTGACATAAGTGATTTAGTAAAATATATATATATTAATTTACTACTAAAAAGTGCTTTACCTTTATTTTTGCACTTTATGCAGGGAAAACATCACGTAATTGGTTTGCGGAGGTGCGGACTTGCGGTTGCGGTAATGCAAACTTGAAGAAATTTGCGGACTTACGGTTGCGGAAAGTAAGGATTAGGGCATGCGGAAGTGGATTTTCGTTTGCGGTGCCCACCTCTGGTGTGTGTGTGTGTTTCATTCATTCACCCACGGTCTTGCCCACGCGATCTGGACTCGCGATCGCCAGGGCCCAGATGAACCACAATACTTAGTATTGTTAAGCGTACTTAGCAGACGAAAATTTGCTCATCTTACACTTAAATATTAAAGAAATGCTTAAGTCATTCGAACCAAAATGCTTATCCGATTTAAGTATGCTTAAGAGGCACCAAGGTTAAGTGTCCTTGATGGGCATGCTCAAGTCTTTTCTCCAGCACTCAAGTCTTCACTAGGCCAAGATGGACGCACAACAACAAGGAAGAATCCCTCCGAGGCCAAAAATGTACAGGCCTAGAAAGACGTTATGGATATGTATGATGATGCTGACCTTATTAAAAGATACAGGCTGGATCGCGAAGGAATAATATGCAGTTTCGAGAAAATATGCAGTTTCGGGAAAATATGCAGTTTCGGGAAAATATGTAGTTTCGGGAAAATATGCAGTTTCAGGAAAATATACAGTTCCGGGAAAATATGCAGTTTCGGGAAAATATGCAGTTTCGGGAAAATATGTAGTTTCGGGAAAATATGCAGTTTCGGGAAAATATACAGTTCCGGGAAAATATGCAGTTTCGGGAAAATATGCAGTTCCGGCAAAATATGCAGTTGCGGGAAAATATGCAGTTTCGGGAAAAAGTGTAGTTTATGACTTGCAAGATTTTAAAGACAAGTTTGAGTTTTTGAGCTTAATATGTGATGCTTTCCCTAATGGAGATAGTTTTTTTTACTGTACAAGCCTAAAAAAAGTGAGTGTTTTGCAATTTGAAAAAGTGATGACAAATTTCTACTAATAAACTTTTTAGACGTTTTGACGGGAAAAAACACTCCATTTGTAAAAACATCAAATATTAACCTAATCAAACCATTAAACTAACCTGACATAGCTTTCTAACTAACCTGACCTAACTCTCTAACTAACCTAACCAAACCTAACCTAAATATTAGCCTTTTTTTTCCGACAGCGGTTATACAGGTTAGAAATATTCCTTATGATGAGAACGAAACGTTTAAATTTAAAACCACCAATCATATATTGTTTTAAACTGCACATATACCGTCACAAGTCATTATATTACCCATTTGGTACATTTTCGTTATTGGACACCACTGATTTCTAGGTCGAGTCTTTGTTTACCTGAATTTTTTTTGCGTGTATTGATTTAATCGGGTAAAATTCTAGAGTCCTATCCCGCCCTCATTAGTGCTTTTTTTCTCTCCAGACCTTCACAGATCCCTTCACATACCTCTAAAACGTAATTATGAAGTGGGGGAGAGATACCCCCCAACCAGCCTAAACAACTCCCCCTTGGAACTAAAAAAAAAAAGTTAATCGCTATAACCTAACCTAACCAATAACCTCTTAGCGAGCACCCCCCCCCCTAAAAAGAAAATACTAACCTAACCTCAATAAAACTTAACCTAACCCTGGTGAAATGTTCGAGTCCTTTCCCGCCTTTAGATCTCGCATGGAGGTTATTGGCAAGGGTAGGTTAGGTTATAGTGAGGTTAGGTTAGTACTATTTTGGTAATTGATACTTCCAACCAGGAATTGAGTATGAGGTTAGAAGTGCTCTTTTCCCATGTATTTTTATGTATTAAGAATGATGGTCACATTAAAAATCGTCGGATGTATACAATTACAACTCGTCCATGTATTGTATTAAGCAGCAGTTTTACCATTGTAAAGATTTAACGAGAGATTTTTACAAGAATAAGTAGGTAATTCCCGTACACTATCAAGTATATATTTTTAATGTATTTTCAGCCTTATATCATCCCATAGAGTTTTTACCGGATATATTTTACGTCATCCACATAATCTACTACCCCGATAAAAACTCCTTTCCACTTCCCCGCCCGCAATCCCGACGGGTCCCTAGGTTTGTTAGGGAGGAGGTGGATAAATGCAAAATGAGGCATTTCGGACGATTTTTAATGTTACCATCATTCTTAACACATCAAAATGTATAGAAAACGAGCACGCTCCATCTCGTTACTCTTATTTTAACTAACCTAACCGTTTCTGGCTGAAATAACATTCAGCTATGTAAGTAAATTTTTTAGCTTTTTAGTGCTCAATATCGAAATTATACCCACCATTTACCGTAGATAACAGTGAAATCGCCAGTTCTACGTTTCTTTGTTATTTACAGACGTGTGGTGGCGTTAATACTTACATTTGTACATCCATGATTTCAGGAAAGTTAGAAGGGACTATCTGGAAAGTCTGTGTCATTTTGTGTTTTCATCTGTGTCATATTAGGGCTATAAATGAACAAATTACAAAAATAAAACCGAGTGGCGACCTTGCTATACCTACTACAGTAAAGTCGCCAGCTAGTATTTTAACCCAACAGTTGAGTCGCCACTCTGGGGAATTCAGGGAAATTAGAGGTAAAGTAAAACAAGTCTCTATATATATTAGCTGCGGAAGATGCTTGGATATATAAAAATTCCTCTGCCAACGTGAAAACAAATTCTATTCAAGTTTGAAAGATCTGGCAAGCCTTGTGTCCTGCCGCCCGAAAGGTGATCAGCTGCTGTCTGTCATCGCGCGAAGAAAAACGTGAGAAGCAAAATGCGCAAGTTATATTTACAGATACAAAGCATAAAACAACGCTGTAACAGGGTAGATTATACAGTCATGATATAAACTACTGTGTAACATCTTCAGTGGCACATAAAAATCAGTAGTGATGCTATAATTCGTAATATTTGGCTGCTGGCGACTTCACTTCAGGTGGCGACTTCACTGTTATCTACGGTAGTGTGTTTTGAAATGCATTTATCTAAAGCAGCTACATGTCCAATTTTTTTGCCCATTTGTATTCCTGTATACATTCCTGCCTTATGCCTTGATACAGATACCCAAAGGGACAACTGTATCTACAAATCACCGTGTATTATTGGTATACGTACTATTGAAATCCATCAGTATTTTCGCATAGAAATGTTTGGTGGTAATCATATATATCATTTGTTTAGAGGCAACTATGATAGCCACCCCAGTGGGCCAGTAGGGTAAGCTAAGCATTTGATGAATGCCGTTGACAGGATATGAAATGACCCCACTAAAAGGGTCCTTTAAAAACTGTTCAGTCCTGCGTACACGGGACCAAGGATATTAGAAAGATATATAATATCCTTGCACGGGATGGACTGCCACGTACAAACAAATGTGGCGCCACCCTGCAGTTGCCGCTCCGAAACAAAAATCATAATGTGCCCTCTGAATATCACATTTTGGTCCATATCATTCATCACAAAGTTCATATTACCTTCCATTTACGTTGTTAACATATGAACTTCAACCATATATACGGTAACACTGACAATTATTCTAATTTAAAAGTTCCTCTCTTTTGCACTTTCCTGTTTTCATACTTTTATGATTTACTTAAGTTTTCCTTTAAATACTTTACTTAGCGAGTGCTGAGCATAACTGGAAGATACACTTAACGAGTTTGCTCAGTAAAGTACTCCAGCACAGGAACTAAGTGTAAGTCCTCCTTATACTTAAGTTATTGTTGTTCATATGGGCGCTCTTAATCTCCCGTGAAGAGCTTAGAGCTCCCTCATGGTGACCGATCTTTGGGTAATGCTGGGACCTCACACACCACACACCCCCATCCCCTTGCTCAAGGGACACAGTAACAACCTGGGCTGACCTCGGAATCCACCCTGAGAGGGCTGGAACTGTCGACCTACTGAACTGTGGGTGGGGATGCATCTGATCAGACAACACTGGCTGTGTATGTGTGTGTGCGTGTGTGTGTGTGAGTGTGTGAGCGTGCGTGTGTGTGAGCGTGCGTGTGTGTGTGCGTGTGTGTGTGAGCGTGCGTGTGTGAGAGAGAGAGAGAGAGAGAGAGAGAGAGAGAGAGAGAGAGAGAGAGAGAGAGAGAGAGAGAGAGAGAGAGAGAGAGAGAGAGAGAGAGAGAGAGAGAGAGAGAGTTTTAAATACGGTGTTATTTGTACAAAGCCATTCAAATTGTCTTTCTAAGCATTATACTGTAATATAAATACTAATAAATTTATATTTAAAATTTTGCAAATGATACTCTATTATTAATAATGATAATGATATAATAATGATGAAATGGTTATTTTGACAATAATTATTATATTAGTAATAACAAAACAAAAAACAAAATGATAATAGTAATAATGATAACAATAACAATAATAATGATAATGGTGATAAAGATAACAATAATAAATAATGATAATGATAATAAAAATAATATGATAATATTGCGTAAAAGTCCTGAAGTACTGGGACTATTTTACTAGCCACTTTGTTTTTCTTCTTTTTTATCCTCTTCCTATTATTCCTCCTTCTCCTCCTCCAATATTACACACACACACACACACACACACACACACACACACACACACACACACACACTGGGACCTCAAAGATCGGTAATAATGAGCTCCAAGGTCGCACTGAGAGTGAAAACTGGCGATCGCGAGCCAGCTCGCGTGAACAAGACCATGGGGGTGAATAACACACACACACACACACACACACACACACACACACACACACACACACACACACACAGACATATGGGTCTAAATATGTATTTATGATTCACTGAGGTACTGTACATGACGACTGGAGAGAGAGAGAGAGAGAGAGAGAGAGAGAGAGAGAGAGAGAGAGAGAGAGAGAGAGAGAGAGAGAGAGAGAGAGAGAGAGAGAGAGAGAGAGAGAGAGAGAGAGAGAGAGAGAGAGAGAGAGAGAGAGAGAGAGAGAGAGAGAGAGAGAGAGAGAGAGAGAGAGACGAAATAATGTGGAACTGATTTAAAGAGGAAATATTCTGGGATGTTTGTGCAGATGAGAGAGAAAGAGAGAGAGAGAGAGAGAGAGCCACTCACCCAGTCGCCTAAATCTATTGGTCTTGTGGTGGGACGTTTGCGGGTATCGAGTTGTCACTTCTCGCCTGATGTTTATAGGAAATCAGATGCGTTACAGTGTTTGCGTATATATAGTGGTAACACAGATCATTGAAATTGTAGCAAAATTTGATTAGTATATTCTTGTTTCCCCTATTTCTTAGTAGTATATTAATAATACATTTTTACTCATCTCTTAGCATCCTTAAATTTCAATAATTTGTAGCTAAAACTCTTGATAGCTAGAAATATCCGCATCCGCAAATATTGATAATAAATATCCGCATCACATCCGCATCTTCAAATAGCGAAACATCGATATCCGGTCCACCTCTAATAATAACATAATTTATTAATAGATACAGCAAGTGTAACTAATGATCACAGTAACTAATCTATATATATAAATCTCAAAATTTGTCTGTGTGTCTGTATGTTCGTTATAGACTCGGCTACAGATGGCCAAAACCCCACATGCCGCACATATTTGGAATCCTCATGACCCAGCGGAGAACATAGGCTATGTTTCGATGGGCGTGGCCGACCCTGGTGGGCGTGGCCAACAAAAACAACCTAAAAACGGCTGCGGCTGTAAACCGTGCGAGATAGAGACTTGACACTGTAGTCCAAAAGTGTTGGCCGTGACGCTTGGGGATGTAAGATGTTGCAGGCGTGACGACCCCGGTGACCGGGCAAGCAAAACACCTAAAACACTGTGGGTTAACGTGCGAGATAGAGACTGACTGTAGCCAATCCTGCTGGGTAGCTAAGAGGATCAAGTACACACTAGACGCAGGCCCCCTTGGCGCAGGACCAAGCTCGCAGGATGCTAGAGAAAGGTGCCGGAGGGACCCTTTCGCTAGTATATATAGTTACTCTGTCCATAATGGACTAGGACGGCCGTGGTGTCCTGTGACTCACGCGAAAGCTGATACACGGCGCGCTCTCCACGGACACCACGTCTTGTCCGGGACGGCACACGGCGAAACGTCGATACGTGTGAACCGGGCTTTACCTCACTCATTTCTTCAAACCTAACCCAAGAAGCTACATTTATCTCTTATTTCTATCTAAAACCACATACTCCTGCATAGTACAAAGACCCCATTCCCATAACTCAACCCTATCTATGCGCTCTATGTCCCGTACACACCCCTAACATTGCTTAGCGAGGTCGTACTTAAGCCCACGATTTTTTTTTTTTTTTTTACATCATAAAGGACTGGCCAAGGTCAGAACAAAAGAAGTAACAAAAAGCCCGCTAAGTTGGCAGTCCCTATAAAGAAGACAATAGGAGAATAAAAAATGGGGTGTGGTTCAATTTAGTTCGGGAGGTGTCTTGTTACTCCTCTCTTGAAAATATTTAAGTCGTACAAAGTAGGAAAAATAGAAACAGGAGGAGAGTTCCAGAGTTTACCAGTGAAGGGGTTGAAAGAGTGAAAATACTGGTTAACTCTTGCATTAGTAAGATGGACAGAATAGGGATGAGAATAGGTAGAAAAGGATGAAAGAGTGAAGATACTGGTTAACTCTTGCATTAGGGAGATGGACAGAATAGAGATGAGAATGAGTAGAAAGTCTTGTGCAGCGAGGCCGCGGGAGGGGGGAAGGCATGCAGATGATGGCATGCGCTATGTACACATCTTTGCGTCAGTGTTGAGGACGGGATGAGATCGCTGTGATACTGAGTCTTGTGGTGATGGTGCGCGTTGCCTTTATGAGGTAATGCTCTTCACGTATTCTTTCACTCTCATTCGTTCTTCTCCTTAACCTTCACCTATCCCCCCTCTTTTTTAGCTTCTACCTTTTCTCCTCTTCTCCTCCTCCTCATGGCTTTCCTCGATTGCCTCATCTTCTTCCATGCGCCGCCTCCTCCTCCTCCTCCTCCTCCTCCTGGGACCTTCTTCTTCTGGCCCTGTTGCTTCATCTCTTTAGTCGCTTCTCCCTCTCGACTCACGCATTCATTGATCGCATATCGTTCCTTTGCCAACACCAGCTGCTCTCTCTCTCTCTCTCTCTCTCTCTCTCTCTCTCTCTCTCTCTCTCTCTCTCTCTCTCTCTCTCTCTCTCTCTCCCTCAAATTATTTCTATTAATATTATCATTATCATCATTATCATTAATATTAAAATTATTATCATTATCATTGTCCTTATTATCATTATGAAAAATTACTGCTATCATAATCTTGTTGCTTTGTTTTGTCTGTATGCCTCCGGGCGAGAATAAAGTTATATCATTATTATTATTATTATTATTATTATTATTATTATTATAATTATTGAAATCATCATTAGCATTATGATCATTATCACTTATCTTTTCTAGAAATGCTATATTACATTTTTATATTTATCACGTCGTAACACCAATGATGCATAAAAATCATCAACATTTTTTTCCCTTCTTTTTGAATATTCATTACTTCCCCTTTCCTTCTTAACTTCCATTTCTTAACCCCTTGAGACCCATAATATAATTTCCATTGTAATTTGGGTACTATTAGACGATTTTTAGTGACTATAAGCAATATTTTATAGCTATGACCTGTTTAGTATCCTTGTCGACTAACTAATTGGGTATATTCAGTTACTTTTCGTAATTTTATGGTTAACAACAGACGATTTTTTTATAGCAAAGGAAAGATCTGGGCGTGAAGGGTTAATGTTTAGCTACCATTATTCTCAGCCCCATGCTCAGCACTCAGGGGAACACACACTGGGCTAAATAAAGTAAATAAATAAATAAATAGCAGGTAATAAATAAGTAAATGAAAGTTGTCTAACGTAGCTACTTAACAAAAATGTCGACGGTATATTCATTGACATATTCCGTAACAAATCTTTTATTTCTAACGATAGACAATAATCTTGGTGTAATTATTGCCATTGGGATTCAAAGACATTCTAAAGAGCCATTTCAAAATCACATGTAGAATATAGAAGTGTGAATGAAAATCACACAATCGCAGGGGGACGTTCAAAAATGACGTCACACCAAAAGGGGGGAGGGGGAGGGGTGCAGGGAGGGGGGGAGGGGGTGCAGGGAGGGGGGGAGGGGGTGCAGGGGGAGGGGGAGGGGGTGCAGGGAGGGGGGAGGGGGTGCAGGGAGGGGGAGGGGGAGGGAGTGCAGGGAGGGGGGAGGGGGGCAGGGAGGGAGGAGGGGAAGGGGGTGCATGGAGGGGGGAGGGGTGCAGGGAAGGGGAGGGGGTGCAGAGAGGGGGGAGGGGAAGTATGGTGGTGATGTGTGTGACAGTGGGGGGGAGGGGGGGTGCAGCCATGTGTTAAGGAACATTTCCAGATCTATTGAAGAAAAACCTAAAGATGATCATTTGCAGGTCCTTAGGCTAGACTTATATTATTGTATTTGAAGAAAAAAACCAATAGAAACCTAGTTGGGGGGGAGGGAGGGTGCTAGCTGGTTCATGTTCTAGCATACATCATGTTCTAGGAGGGGTTTGGACATGTGTCATCCCCATCCATGAAATTTCTAGCCTCCTTTTAAAGCTCCCTATTGACTCCGTACTAACTACCCCATGACTGAGTCCATTCCAATCATTTACCACCCTATTTGTGAACCAGTTTTTCCCTATTTCCTTTGTAAATCTACGCTTTTCCAGCTTGAATGCGATACTTCTTGTTCTACCCTGCTTACTAGCCGTAAAAGTTGTTCCTACAAGTAAAACAGTGAACAGCCTCGGGTCACATGCCTCTCACACACGCCTCATCTGCCCAAACCCAGACCCAGACCCGCCAAAACACGTGACGTTATCGCAGCCAACACGCGAACCACTGTGACCCGAACTGTCTGTATGCCGCGAAAATGACATCACCGCTCCAGATAAAGATGATAACGATAGCAACAACATCGATAAGAAAACAATGGTACTGATAGGAAGGCCACAGCGGTAAGGTAATAATAACGACAGGTGATGGGCGAGGCACAGCGAAAAAGAATGTAGTTTGGAAAAAGTTGCATTTCGTGTTCAAAGACTTCAAACTCACATCCTGGTTCCGCCCTCACCCATTATTCTCTTGAAAGGAAGAGAAACGGGGTGTGAGGAGCGGCAGGGAGGGTGTGCAGGGTTAGTGAGGCAGGGGAGAGGTGTAAATCACGGAGAAAAGAGGGAGGGAGGGAGGGAGGGAGGGAGGGAGGGAGGGAGGGAGGGAGAGGGAGGGAGAGAGGTAGCCTAGGTCAGAATAATTTGAAGTCTTTTAGTGTGCCGTCAGACTTTTTTTTTTTTCCTTCCTCCTGCCTTCCTTCTTTCCCTCCTCCTTTTCCATCCTTCATTAATTACTTACTTACTTCCTGCCTTCCTTCTTTCCTTCGTTATTTTCCTCCTTCTCTCCTTTTTCATCTTTCCCTCCTTCTATTCCTTCCTTTCTTCCATCCTTCATTAATTATTTACTTCCTTCCTGCCTTCATTTCCTTCTTTCCCTCTTTCTTTTCCTTCTTTCCCTCCTTTTCCTTCCTTATTTTCCTCCTTCATTCCTTCTTTTCATCTTTCCCTCCTTCTTCCCTACTGG
>JACEEZ010000540.1:632436-657436 GCA_016584305.1 Chionoecetes opilio
AAGGTAAGATATGTAGCATTATTTTATGGATGATTTATATATATTTTCTGATTCATTTTATTCATGTGTAAGTTATTGGTAAAGAAGGATTTATTAGACAGTTATAAGTCTGTGTGTGTGTGTGTGTGTGTGTGTGTGTGTGTGTGTGTGTGGTGTGGGTGTGTGTGGTGTGTGTGTGTGTGTGTGGTGTGTGTGGTGTGTGTGTGTGTGTGTGGTGTGTGTGTGTGTGTGTGTGTGTGTAAAATATAAAAGAAAGAGATAAAAGAAGAAAATGAAAGGATATAAAAGATAAAATAAGATAAACAAAGACTAAAAGAAGATAAAGAAAGAAAAAAAGAAGAAAAAAGAGGAAAAAAAAGCAAGTAAAAGATAAAAAAGAAGATAAAAGAAGAAGAAAAAAGATAAAAGATGATAAGAGATTAAGAAGAATATAAGAAGATAAAAGAAGAAGCTAAAAGAAGATAATAAAATATACAAGACGATAAAATAATATAAAAGTAGATCAACAAATAAGATATAAGAAGAAAAAGAAGATATAAGAAGAATATAAAAAGAAAAAAAAGGGAAAAAAAGAAAAGAAGACAAAAGAAGAAAAAGAAGATAAAGAAGATGAGAAGATAAAAGATAAAAGAAAATAAAAAAAGTATAAAAAATAAGAAGATATAAAAGAATAACATAAAATAAAATAAGATAAATAATAAGAAGCAAGAAGAGGCTAAACGAAAATAGAACAACAAAAATCTCGTCAGTCAAATTCTAAACCTTCAGTGACGCAGCATTCACAAAACATGTTCTTTATAACACCACACACCACAACACACAAAGGGACTCTATTCTTTTAGCTTCTTTTTTCTTCTTTTAGCTTCCTTTATTTACTTTTTTCTTCTTTTAGCTTCTTTTATTTCCATTTTTCTTCTTTTAGCTTCTTATATTTACTTTTTTCTTCTTTTAGCTTCTTTTATTTCCTTTTTCTTCTTTTAGCTTCTTTTATTTCCTTTTTCTTCTTGTAGCTTTTTATTTCCTTTTTCTTCTTTTAGCTTCTTTTATCTACTTTTTTCTTCTTTAAGCTTCCTTTATTTACTTTTTTCTTCTTTTAGCTTCTTATATTTACTTTTTTCTTCTTTTAGCTTCTTTTATTTCCATTTTTCTTCTGTTAGCTTCTTTTATTTCCTTTTTCTTCTTTTAGCTTCTTTTATTTCCTTTTTCTTCTTGTAGCTTTTTATTTCCTTTTTCTTCTTTTAGCTTCTTTTATTTACTTTTTTCTTCTTCTAGCTTTTTTTATTTACTTTTTTCTTCTTTTAGCTTCTTTTATTTACTTTTTTCTTCTTTTAGCTTTTTTTATTTACTTTTTTCTTCTTTTAGCTTCTTTTATTTACTTTTTTCTTCTTTTAGCTTCTTTTATTTACTTTTTCTTCTTTTAGCTTCTTTTATTTACTTTTTCTTCTTTTAGCTTCCTTTATTTACTTTCTTCTTCTTTTAGCTTCTTTTATTTACTTTTTTCTTCTTTTAGCTTCTTTTATTTACTTTTTTCTTCTTTTAGCTTCTTTTATTTACTTTTTTCTTCTTTTAGCATCCTTTATTTACTTTTTCTTCTTTTAGCTTCTTTTATTTACTTTTTTCTTCTTTTAGCTTCTTTTATTTACTTTTTCCTTCTTTTAGCTTCTTTTATTTACTTTTTTCTTCTTTTAACTTTTTATTTACTTTTTTTCTTCTTTTCGCTTCTTTTATTTACTTTTTTCTTCTTTTTGCTTCTTTTATTTACTTTTTTCTTCTTTTAGCTTCTTTTATTTACTTTTTTCTTCTTTTAGCTTCCTTTATTTACTTTTTTCTTCTTTTAGCTTCTTATATTTACTTTTTTCTTCTTTAGCTTCTTATATTTACTTTTTTCTTTTTTCTTCTTTTAGCTTCTTTTTACTTTTTTCTTCTTTAAGTTTCCTCTTTTTGTTCTTTACATTCTTCTTTTATCTTTTTCTTCTTCTTGTGTATTCTTGGTTGATCTTCTTTTTATATTATTTTATCTTGTATATTTTATGATCTTCTTTTATCTTCTTATATTCTTCTCAATCTTCTTGTATCTTCTTATATCTTCTTTTATTTTCTTCTTTTTCTTTATCTTCTTCTATCGTCTTTTTATCTTTTTTTATATCATTTCTTATCTTCTTTTATTTTCGTCTTTTTCCTCTTCTTAAATTCCTTTTTCTTTTTTCTTTAGCTTCTTCTTTTAAAGTCTTTGTTTATCTTCTTTTATCTTCTTTATTCTTCTTCATATAAAAAAAAATCCGTGTTTGTCCCTTTTTTTTTTCTTTTTCGGGTCTTTTCTGCATTTATTCATGTAATTTTTTTTATTTTTGTGTCTGTTTTCTCTCATTTTTTCTTTAATTTCACTTTTTTCGTGTTTTTTTCATGCTTTCTACTTCAATGTTCTGTTTGTTCGGCTTGTTCATGATGAGAGAGAGAGAGAGAGAGAGAGAGAGAGAGAGAGAGAGAGAGAGAGAGAGAGAGAGAGAGAGAGAGAGAGAGAGAGAGAGAGAGAGACATTGGAAATACTGAACAACTTCTGTTTTTTCCCTCTCAAATAATTAACAGTAAACAAATAACAAACAAAAAAATCATGGCAAATCAGAGATAAAAAAAGATTAAATGAAATATATGGTACCCTTCAACTCAATATCCAGGTATCTACATTCACATTGCAATGATACATAATAGAGAAACAGAAATATTGCAACGTTACGTAAAACACAAGTTAGGTCATTCCACTCATAAAGCTTCCCACGTATTCACATTAACACACACACACTCACACACACACACTCACACACACACATACACACACGTAACCTACAAACAAAGGGTGTAACATGGGTAGGGTAAACCTCGAGGCAAGACCCACCCGGACGCATATTCCCGTATTCTGGAACAGTATGTCGCATTTACTCTTGAACACGTCACGCTACATTACGTTAGGTTACGGTAGGTTAGGTTAGGTCAGTGTAGCGTATTGTCAGGTCATTGTTAGGTTAGGTCAGGTTCCATAAGTGACTCAAGCGTAAACTTTGTGTGGGAATCACAAGGAGGGTATTTGCGAGAAAATCCCATTGTTAGTTTGGGAGCTACAGCCAAGCGTCTTTACTAGCGAGTCCACATACCCGCATAGAGTTGGGGAATATGCCTTTTGGGGAAGAGTAAAGGCAAATAAACTAGAAAACTGGGAGAGAGAGAGAGAGAGAGAGAGAGAGAGAGAGAGAGAGAGAGAGAGAGAGAGAGAGAGAGAGAGAATACAAACCGACCCCACACATTCATAAGCCCGGCGAAGGAATGAAGGTTAGGTTAGGTTAGATTCCATGAATAGCTAAGGGGGAGAGGCGGGTAGGGGGGAGGGCAGACGGACATAACCCATCCAGACTGTCACGTTCAGAGCCTTGGCGCAACTCTCACTGCGTTTTCTATGCAGCTTCGTGGACCACTTTCATATTTTTACGTTCTGTGTGACCTCAACTTAACACGGGGACATCCTAAGTGACATCTCGTAAACGGATTTAATAGTGGCTGCGACTTTGCTCCTCTCTCTCTCTCTCTCTCTCTCTCTCTCTCTCTCTCTCTCGCAACACATTTACAGGCCCTCCCTTCCTCCTTTTCCACTCCCTTCCCTCTTTCCCTCTTTCCTTCCTTCCTATTCCATTCTCTCCCGTCTTTCCTTCCTTCCTTCCTTCCTTCCTTCCTTCCTTCCTTCCGTATCTCCTTCTCTCAAACTCACCCGTCCTTCCTTCAAAGCACATTATAACCCTCCTTCCTTCCTTCTCTCCCATACCTATCAAGAAGTAACAAGGAGGCTGAATGGTGGGTGGCGCAGAAGAAACAGACAGTGTGTTGCTATTTGATGACTTCCTGTTCGAGTTTCGCCACTTGTCACCACTTTAACAGCGTCTTCCCATACCAACTGGGTTAGCTGCTCCTACTGAGCAGCTTCACACCACTGGGTTACAGGCAGTGGATGCCTATCCTCCCATTGACGAAACCGCACCCTCTCTTGACGAAGTCAGAGAGGCTGTAGCAAAGTTGAGGGGTGGAAAGGCAGCTGGTGTTTGTAATATCAGTGCGGAGCTCCTCAAAGCTGGGGGTGAGGCCATGATCCGCGGGTTGCATGCCGTCCTGACTGCCGTGTGGCAATCAGGTACCATTCCTCCTGACTGGAAAAGGGGGCTGGTCGTCCCTATCTGGAAAGGGAAAGGGGACCGTCAGGACTGCAACAATTACCGCGGTATTACACTGCTCAGCGTACCAGGCAAGGTGCTTGCCCATCTATTGCTGACACGGATTCGCAGTCATCTGGTGAAGCATCAGAGACCTCAGCAGTCTGGGTTCACGCCTGGTAAGTCAACAACGGACCGTATCCTAGCGCTTCGTGTCTTGGTGGAACGCCGACGTGAGTTTCGACAGGGGATGCTTGCAGCCTATGTTGATCTCAAGAAGGCGTTTGACTCAGTGCATCGTGAGTCACTCTGGGATCTTCTGCGACTTCGAGGGATTCCTGCAAGGACTATTGGTTTGATAACTGGTCTGTATTCTGGGACTACGAGTGCTGTGAAGTGTGGGGCAGGTGTATCCAGCTTCTTTCCTGTGAATACAGGAGTGAGGCAAGGGTGCATCCTTGCTCATCACTTTTCAACGCTTGTATGGACTGGGTATTGGACAAGGTTGTAGATCAAAGTGTTTGTGGAGCATCCGTCGGCAACACCAAGATCACTGATCTTGTTTTTGCCGATGATGCAGTAATCTTTGCTGAGTCGCTGGAGGTCCTGGTGATGGCTCTCGAGGCGCTGCACGAGGAGGCAAAGCCTTTGGGACTTGAGGTCTCCTGGCTCAAGACCAAGGTCCAGGTGTTTGGAGACTTACTAGATGAAGCAGTACAGTCTGTTCATGCGTGTGGCGAGGACATTGAGATCTTGGAAAGTTTTACATACCTTGGTAGCGCAGTCCATAATGACGGCGGGTCACGTCAAGAAGTCTTACGGCGGATTGGCATAGCCCACGGTGTTATGGACTCGCTCAGCGGGAGTATTTGGCGTTGTCGGTACCTGTGCAAGAGGACAAAGATCCGGATCTTCAAGTCGCTTGTGATCCCTGTCTTACTCTATGGTTGTGAGACATGGACACTAAATAGTGACTTGAAGAGACGAATCAATGCCTTTGGTAATAAGTGTCTTCGCAGAATCATGGGGTATCGCAGGGATGATTACGTGTCAAATCAGCGATTGCACCGTGAGACTGAATCGAGGCCTATTACCTGCATAGTTTGTCAGCGCCAACTTAGGCTATATGGGCATGGGCACGCTACCCTGAAACCGATCCTTGTCGAGAACGCTGCTTGGTATGGGAAAGGAGTCATGCATGGTAACTCACGCGTTGGTGACGGCCCCGGGATGGGCGGTCGTAGGGTGGGCGAGGCGGCGACGCGCCCCCCGGCGTATGCCCCAATGATTGATTGATTTGATTCCCATAGAATGACCCCATTACCATCATTATTTTAACCCCTTCACGGCCCAGATCTTTCCTTTGCTATAAAAAGTGTCTGTTGTTAGCCTAAAATTGCGAAGTAACTGAAATATAACCAAATTCGTTAGTCGACAAGGATACTAAACAGGTTATATCTACAAAATATTGCTTATATTAACTAAAAATCGTCTAATAGTACCCAAATTACCACTTGGAAATAACGTTCTGAGTCTCAAGGGGTTAATCATAAGTGGCAAGGCTAAGTAAGGTGTACCACATTATCCACTTTAAGGTCGCTACATAATCCATCAAATGCATCTGTTACTCGTATAGCAAAGGCAATAATACACGCATTAGATGTAAAGGGATGCCGACAAAGTATTAATCTTAAGGTAGGTAATCACTGTTTATTGTACCGTCATAATATATCGCGGCCTCTTGTAGCTTCCTAATTTTTTTATGCTCTTATGTTCTTATGTTTGTTCTACCGCGTTGGGCTACGGACTGACGCGGCCAATATTTATGTCTAGTACTGTATATGCTACTGAAATTACAGTTATATTTGTCTCGGTGTATGCTAAACTTGTCTCAGTAACATTGCAGTGTACATATATTGGTAGTAAACATCTAAAACATATAATGTTCTTCCCCCTCAAACCATCAAATTTCTTCTTTATCTGGTTTTTTTTCTTTTTCAAATTTTGTTCTTAGTCTTTCTGTTTCTTCTTCCTTTCCATCTTCTTTCTTAACTATAGCTTTCTTTCAAATTTTCTACTATTTCTTTCTTTTCGTTTTCATTGTATCTTCTTCTTCTTCTCCTTCTCCTTCTTCTCCTCCTCCTCCCTCCTCCTCCTCCTCCTCCTCCTCCTCCTCACTCACTGCTTTCCCTCTTCCTCCTCCTTCCCCTCCTCATCTCCTCCTCCTCCTTCTCCTCCTCCTACCTCCTCCTACCTCCTCTCCTCCATCTCCTCTTTCCACACACTCACCACTGTGGTGGGGTCCTGTACAGACGTGCCCTCGCCCCTCCTCACCTTCGCTCCCAGCCTTCACTCGCACCCGACACCTCACACCCAAAACCAAAAACGCTAGATGTTCCATAGTTTAAAAATTCTAAAAGCCTTTAATTTATAACCGTTACTCTCTGAGTCGTAATGTAGAGAGTAATTACATATTCAAAGTAATTCTGACACAAACACCAGTGTTTTAAACTTGATAGGATAAGAGTGTTTATAGCAAAGTTTCCTTTAACCCTAAACAGCGTCCTCCCACAAAAACCTATAAAATCCTTAAGGAATTTCCTCTTCGCTAACCCATGGGGTGGGGGACCGTCGCCCTTGCCTTGATTTACCACGAGTGGCAGAGGAGGTTTGCCAAGCAATATTTTGAACGAGGTAAATGGCTAAGATGGCCGCTTATGTGTTATGAAAGCAAAACTTCGTAAGTTTTCATGATATGGTATCAAATATTCATGCAGAGAGCAACCAGTCTCAGGATAACGCGACTCCTCATCGCATACCTGCCTACACTCCCCTTCCACGCCTTTGACCCTGACTAACCATTCCATTCCCCGCCTGTTACATGCTGACGCAACACACTCCTTTCCTCGCCTGTTGTGACCTGACTCTCCCCCCTTAACACTGTACTTAGTGGATCCGACCTCCCCTCCCAACCTGTAATTTCCTCCTCCTCCTCCTCCACAACGACCCATCCCCTCCACCTCCGCCTCCCACTCTGCCACCCTCACCAAGCCCCCACGCTCCTCCTCCTCCCCCCTCAAAAAAAAAAAAACTCCTCCCTCCTCCTCCTCCTCCTCCTTCAACTCCTCCTCCTCCTCCCTGCCTCCCTTTCCCATCTTCCCCATTCCTCATCCTCTTCCTCCGCCCCCTCCTACTTCCTCCACCCCTACCTCCTCCTCCATCATCCACCTCCTCGCTCCCTCCCCCCCGCCTCCACCTCCTCCTCCTCTGTCCCCTTCCACTTGTAAACGGCTTCAGACAGCCATTGATAAAGAAGCAACTACCCATCACTACCTATAACAGATTCGAAATCTTTGCCGAATACGTCAGTAGAAAAAGGACGTTCAAACTGATCGGGTACTCATTCATGTCCGTGATCAGCTACAGTGGAATTCTGTGGGTCGTGATCCCCAACACAGAAAGAGGCACTGCCAATCCAGGGGCGTCCCTGGACAACATAACCAGAAGCCTGCGATGTTTTAAAAATATGACTGTGCCGACGCAAACGACCGATCATTATATCACGCGGGAAACAAAGGACGTAAACAACAATCAAGATCAGAGGCCCCTCCTTTACTAAATAAATCGCAAGATGATGAACAAATATAATGTAAAATTCTAGTAAATCATCGTATCTGGTATTCTTTTATCCGACGGATCAATGCGTGCAATACAGCTTCTACACGACAAGGCCTTCAGCACAAACAATCGTCTCGCAAATCTGCTGTAAGGGAAGACGGATTTGAATATATATATAACTTAAAGGGGGACCATTTTTATACCATTCAAAAAAAAGTCTCGATTTCTCTTCCGAAACGATGGTCGTCCACTTAAACTTCATTGGTTTCTGCCACGAACTTCGGTAGGCTACTACTAAATGACGCGGTAGACTAACTACAAATCAAAAATACTCCAGCAGGTCAGAGTATAGGTTCCGACAACAACCTAAGCCTCTAGTGTCCCGCAATATAAGTTACTCGTTTCACCCGTCCAAAGCAACACCAAAATTTAGTTCCCGAGCAAACAGTCCCCAACTACACCGCATCATTCTTCCCGATATTAAAGCTTGTTACTTTTAATGCCCGTAGTATAAATAATCCTTACCACCTAACATTTCATGATTTAGAAGGAACAGTTTATTCAGAACAATACGACCTCGAATCCGGAATTCAGCAGTCCATGGGATTAGTAAAAACGACAAATATGAGGATTTTTTTGGCTGAATTTTTTGCGATACAGGGTAAACTTATTAAGTTCAGAAAGACTACGAAGAGCATGAGGATGTGAGTAAATTATATTACATTGGGGGAGGTCCTGCCTTCATCCCCTTGTAGTAAGTTTCCAAACGACGAAACTGAAAATAACATTAAAATGTATTTTCGTTCAACCTAACATCGTCATTAGCTACAAAAAGTAGTAATTGGCCTTGTTTATCGACCCTCCACTCCCAGCTCAAACAAATACAATAGACGAAGAACTCTATAAGCAAATATTGGAAATTTAGTTCTCTCAGGAACGAAAGCCGTAATATTCGGGTGATTTTAATATTACCCTGTTAAACTCAGTTGGGGCGGTCTTGCTCGCTTACAATACATTCGGGATACATTCGGGGCACACTCTCGATTCTAAATCTCCAGAAGTTGCTTTATACCAACACGTGGATCGTACCAACGAGTATTGCGAAAATATTCTAGATTCTTATTTCAAAACTAGCGAAAATCTTGTCAGTAGACGTTAACGGTGTCGGATCCGAATTTTAGTATCAGGTGACCCCGGCGATTATTTCAGTATTAAAAACCAGCATATATAACAAGCGAAGTGCGAAAGTAAAGAATAAAAGTTCTTGATTATCGAAAGGCAAACTTCAGAAACTACAAAGATCTTAACGAACACCGATTGTAATGTTTATCTCAGAAAAGTAACGCAATAAATTAGCATGGCAATGAATTCACCGGTAAGCTTAAACTTAGCAATACAATCCTCAATCTAATACCGTTGAGATATAGGCGATCTTTTCAAAACATTTAAACCGAAATGGTGGAACCCCGCGAAATCAAGGACAAAAAGCGCCTTGGCAGCTAAAAAAGCGTCATATGAGAAAAAACACATAGAAACACAAAATGAAGATGACTACAAACGCGATCTACGTCAAAGAGAATTAGAAGAAATTAACGAAAAAACCTCATTAACATAGCAAGTGTAAAAATTTTGAAAGTACGTATTGCCGTGAATGAGCCAAATCAAACCCTAAAGTGACCGATTCCTCAGCTATGTTAAAGCAAGGATAAATCAAGTATGGAGCGCGCGAAACTCTATTAGGCCCGTTGGAATCTGGAAAATGGCGAAAACACCCAGAAAATGAAGTAATCTATGGCGGATACTCCTAAATAACTTTTTTGCATCATTCTGTCCAGGGAGAAACACGCAAATCCAACCCATAACCCGAAAAACCCAAACAAGGTACTTGCCTCAGCTCCATTAACCTTTCAGGAATGTGACCATTTTGGCTCGCGATAAATACCATGAATATCAAACACAGCTCCCTGGTCCCTGATCAAATTTC
Organism: Chionoecetes opilio; assembly: GCA_016584305.1. Taxonomy (NCBI): domain Eukaryota; kingdom Metazoa; phylum Arthropoda; class Malacostraca; order Decapoda; family Majidae; genus Chionoecetes; species Chionoecetes opilio. The sequence continues at coordinate 642,232 of JACEEZ010000540.1, forward strand.
GCCATTACGGCATATTAAACAGAACCAAAGAACGAAATAGTTAAACCAATCACTTTCCATCTTATTAATAAGTCTTTACTCACCGGAAATGTACCCGTGCGATATGGGAAGACTAGCACAATGTCACAGGGATCCCCCTGGGAGTTGTAAACCATGGGGAGCAGTCGCAGCCCAGTTGTACTTTATCGTGCCCATTATCCAGTGTTAACATACAGTTGTGCTGGAAATTAATGGAATCCATCATAACGACAAAAATCGTTAATTCTTAGAGAAAACGACATAATCAAGACCGCAGCAGGATTCAGAAATAACGTTCATGCTTCTCACTTACTTGATTTTTTACAATAGTGTATTTCAAAATGTACGACCACACGAGGGCATAGAAGCGTAGTTTACCATCGAGTTTTCAAAAAGCGTTCGACAAGTCTCCTCATAAGCGTCCGCATTAGCTAAAAGTAAAAGCTCATGTATAAACAGGCCATCTTTCAAATTGGATAGAAACTGGCTGTCAAATCGTGTAAACAAAGGTGCGTAATAAATTGGGCAATTCTTCTGACTGGACCAGTGTAAATAGTGGTGTCTCAAGGATTTCAGTTTTCTCGTACCTATCCTGTTCTTAATACTACATAAATGACCATTGACGAGGGAATCACATTCAGGATATCGAAATTTTGCTGATGACATACGAAAATCACAACTTAGCCTCTACAGAAAAGCTCAGCGCAACTCATACAACCGACTTAAACACGCTAACGGAATGGTCCAAAAACATGGCACATGACTTTCAACCTTGACAGATTGCATGTACTACATATCGGTAATAACAAACGCCTCATAAAAGTTACGTGATTTGAACGATTTCCAACTAAGTTTTGATAACGAAAAAGAGTTTAGGCGTTTATAGATCTCGAAGATCTCAAACGCGAATAACCAAATTATAGAGTAGTAGAACTGCAAATAATTGTTGGCTTTATTGGACGAACTTTCAGTTTCACATCTGAAAAAGTTATACTCCACATCTTTTTAACTCAGCTTGTTTCGCACCCCATCTAGAATACTGTGTGGCAATTCTTGGTCACCTTATATAAAAGGACATAGATAAACTAGAAAAAATACAGCGCAGAGTAACGAAAATGATACCTAGATTGCGAATAAATCGAGAAATCGGCTCAAAGAACTTAACTTATTCCCACTAACAAAAAGAAGGATAAGAGGTACCGCATCGAAGTTATTTAAACAATCTTCAACTCGGATTTCTAACGTAAGTCCAGAAAATCTTTTCACTGCTAGCCGGTCAGCTCAACTAAAAACTAGAACAACGGATTTAAAATAGCAGGAAACGGTTTGTAAGAACGAAGCACGTACTTCTTCCAAACCGTGTTGTAAACGTATGGGAATGGCTGGCCGTCAGACGTATAAACTCAAATACAATAGAATCATTTAGTCGCCTCGATAAATATTTCATATCAATCCCCGGTTGTCATCTGTTTATCTCGGAATAATAAATTTATTCGCGGCCTCTGAAACTAACTCTCTTGCGTAAAAGAATTGGCGATTCGCGTCTCTACACAAACCCCTCCCACACGTCTCCAGAGACAGCCCCGAGTAAACGGTAAACCTACTACACTTTGTGAACCTTTGCCGGGCTGTGGTTCATTAAGGGCCCTGTCCGTTAGTGAACACCATCGGGATTTATATACACAGGGTCACTGCTGCAGGGGCATTGAAGTGCACGGCTTTCCTACTTGGAAAGTGCACTACCGCAGTGGATTTGAAAACGGAGCTGGGGGCCCTGATTGACTGCTGCCGTCCCAGAAAAGCGCCAGGCAAGGCTGCCGCACCACCCGTGAACTTCCACACTGAGCCTACCAACACTACATTAGACCTCATAACACACGATGAGCCCCAGATTTAACGGTTACACTACTACACTCCGGACCCTGTGACGGCTGTGTTCAGTTGAGGGTCCCTGACAGTTAGTGACCAAACCATCTGGATTTAATGTACCAGGGGTCACTGCTGCAGGAGGCATGAATGTCGGCGTCACCTACATGGAAAGTACACAATCCGCAGTGGATTGAACGGGATCTGTGGCCACTGATTGACTTGCTGCCTCCCTAAAGCGCAGGCAAGGCTGCCGCACCACCCTTGAACCTCCACACTGTGTTTTCACACCTTACAAAACACACATAACCTGGACCTTTCTATCAGCAACTAAACCTACCCCCCACAAACTAGTAGTAGTTAGCCATAGATTACAGCTTTCAACTTTCCTCACAAATTCTCATGCAGTTTTTTCTATATTGCATGTGTATCACTGTTATTTTCGGCCAGTTTTCTGCTGGAGGATGGGTGGGTGAGGAGGAGCCTTCTACTTTCCTATCCTTTCTCTCTTATTATCTAGTTAGTGTAGTGTAGTTAAAGCAAACAGTCTTGTAAGGACCTATCGGTCTGTTGCTGTTTGTGTTTCCTTTGTATTCCTTTGTATATTCCTCTTCTTCAAGCATACACCATCGTTATTGCTGCCACCTGCCTCCTCAAGCTAACCAAACACAACATAAGAACGTCGGTGCCAATATGTCCTGTGGTAGCATAAAAAACTTAGTAAGAGGAAAGGTGCATGTAAAGTGTCCAAGAAATTATGGGATGGGGAGATGGTTGGCGGAAATGAGAGGAGAGGTAAGAATGTACGTGGCAATAACGATGGTGTATGTTGGAGGAAGAGGAAGAAGAGGAAGAGGAGGAGGAGGAGGAGAAGGAGGAGGAGGAAAATGAAAAGAGAAATTATTGGAAATTGTAAGAAAGCTAGTTAAGAAAGAAGATGGAAAGGAAAAGAAGACAAAAAGGAAGAAGAATAAGAAGAGGAAGAGGAAGTAGACAAAAAGGAAGAATAAAAAGACGAAGAACGAAATCAAATTGAAAAAAGCTGAGATAAAGAGCAGATTGAGAAAGAAATTAGGAAAGGAAAAAAAGAAAATCAACAAAAACAAGCAAAAACAAAAACAAATTGAACCCAACCCGGTATCCCTCCCCCCCACAAACCGACTACAACAGCTACATAAACCATAACAACACCACCAGCAACACGTCTTAACACCCTCCCTGCCCTCCTCACCCTTACACAACCACTGCCTAGGACCTCAAGCCCCCAGCAAGCCCCCAGCAAGCCCCCAGCAAGCACCACTGAGTAACAACAATAGGGTCAGGGTTTCGCGCCTCCCATCCCCTCCTGCAAGCAACCTTCTCCTCACGTTCCCTTAAAGTCACGTTCGAAAGGGTTCCTCAGACACCCTTTCATTGCATCAGTTGCAGTCCCCCTTAGTGTGTGTGTGGAGGGGGGGAAGAGGAGAAGGAGGTGGGGGAGGTGGGGGGTGTCTGTCTCTCTCTGTCTGTTTCTAAGAAGCATCTTCTTTCTTGGCCGTTACGATCACACAAACGAATTTTTCAGTGAACACAGATTTTTAAAGATTCACGACATTATAACTTTACAAACTTGTTTATTTTGTGTATAGACTCTCTATTCATATTTTAAACAACAGTGTGCTTCAATTTAAAAATTCATGGATATAAATACTATACAATGCTAACCAACTCCTCATTACCTCGTTTTCCGATAGTCACTGCCAACATGTATTTTTGTATAGAGGGACTCATCTGTGTCTACCAACTTCCCAACAATCAGATCTGCTAACACAAAAATTCGTTGAAACAGCAAAAATAAAGAAAAATATCTTTCGATGTGATTATTTGTAGTTTTTTTTGTGTGTGTAAACATATTTAGGTTTAGTGTATTCGACTTCAATCTATATGTTTTCATGTTTATCTAACATTTTCAGTATATTTTTTTGTGAACGTTCTCAATGACGGTAAATGTACCTTTATGGTTTAGTGTTAGTATTTCATTGGGTATTGTTTATTATATCCTGATATATTATTTGTTATTTCATGTTTTCTCTTAATGTTTGGTATTTAGTAATTATCTTTTTAGTCACTCACATCTAATATTCTCCATGGATCTCTAAGACCGCTCAATGGACCCGCCTTCATGTACTGTACAAATTAACCTGTACCATGTAAGTAGCCAAATAATATATCAATTCCCTCTTCTCTCTCTCTCTCTCTCCCCTATCTCTCGCTTCTCTCCTCCCCCTCTCTCTCCCTCTCTCTTCCTCAGCTCTCTTCTCCTCCACCAAAGGAAGGTTAGCGAAAGAGTAGATGTAAAAGCTATAACGTGGAGAAGACTAGAGAGAAGAAAAACCGAGGAGAGAGGGAGGAGAGGAGGAGAGAGAGGGAGAGAGAGGAGGAGAGAGGAGAGAGAGAGAGAGAGAGGGAGATTGGCGGTTTTTTATCTCTCTCTCTCGATCTCTCTCTCTCTCTCTCTCTCTTCTCCTCTCCTCTCCTCTCTCTCCTCTCTACTCCACTCCTCTCTCACCTCTCTCTCTCTCTCCTCCCCCCTTTCTCTCCCCTCCCTCCTCTCTCTCTCTCTCTTCTCCTCTCCTCTCTTCTCTCCTCTCTCTCTCTCTCTCTCTCCCTCTCTCCTCTCTCTCTCTCTCCTCTCTCTCCCTCTCTCCTCCTCCTCTCTCCTCCTCTCTCCTCTCTCTCCTCTCTCTCTCTCTTCTCCTCTCTCTCTCCTCCTCTCTCTCTCTCTCTCTCTCTCTCTCTCCTCTCTCTCACCAACCACAGTTCCCTAGTATATTTGCATTTACTCTTCCACATTCCAATCCCCAACACTTACTTCAGGTGTTCTCCAAGCAACGTTCTTTCGCCTCTCACGTTTTAACCCCTTCACGCCCAGATCTTTCCTTTCCTATAAAAAATCGTATGTTGTTAGCCATAAAATTACGAAAAGTAACTGAATATACCAAATTAGTTCGTCGACATGGATACTAAACAGGTCATATCTATAAAACATTGCTTATATTCACTAAAAATCGTCTAATGATAGTCAAATTACAATGGATACGTTATGGGTCTCAAGGGGTTAAGACTCACCATGCCTTCTCCAGCTTCCCATTTCTTGTGACATTCACGACTTTCTCATCTTCATCACGCCAGTCTCATTAACTTGTATGCTCTTTGCCTTTTAGGACGTGCGAGCAATCACTCTCTTTCATGACCTCAAATAACCCTATAAAGCGAAAATAACCTAAAATAAACCTCAAATAACCCCAAAAAAGCGAAAATAACCTAAAATAAACCTCAAATAACCCCAAAAAAGCGAAAATAACCTAAAATAAACCTCAAATAACCCCAAAAAAGCGAAAATAACCTAAAATAAACCTAAAATAACCCCCAAAAAAGCAAAATTAACCTAAACTAGACTCCAAATAACCCCAAAAAGCGAAAATAACCTAAAATAAACCTCAAATAACCTCAAAAAAGCGAAAGTAACCTAAAAAAAAAACTCCAATAACCTACAATAAACCTCAAATAACCTGAAATAACCTAAACTAAACCTAAACTAACCGAAAATAACCAAAATGTCCCATGAGGTTCCTCTTTTTGTGAGCAGGAATTAATATTATCTTCTTTAATTTTACTTTCCCCTTTTTTTTGTCTTCGCGTATTTTTTATTTTGTCTTCCTGAAGCTTATTCTTCTTCCTCTTTCTCCTTGTCCTTCTACTTCTCCATCTTCTCCTCCATATTGTTCTCCTTCTCCTGCTCCTTTATCTCCTTTCCCTTCATCTATTTCTATATTTCCTCCTCCTCCTCCTCCTCCTCGATTGCTTGATATGGTAAACGAAGTATATTTAAATCAGGTGGTCCGTGAGCCTACAAGGGATAATAGTATCCTAGATTTTGTTTTCATTACTGACACTGATCTGATTGATTACTGCGATATAGGTGAACATTTGGCAAACAGTGATCACAGGTTAATCAGATGCGGCATAAATTGCAACGTAGACATCACAGAAAATCGGTTATTAGTTCCCAATTATAATAAAGCAGATTTCACGAAGATCAGCAGGGTACTAAGCGAAGTTGATTGGATTGACCTACTAAACGGTAATAACGCCGAAAACATGTGTAATTTATTCACAAATAAACTCCAATCGGTTGTTGAAAAACATGTTCCCATGGTAAGAAAACGTTTGAATAACAAAAACAGACCCTGTTGGATGACTAATGAGATACAACAAATCATCAACAGTAATCGCCGAGCGTATAAAGTTTACAAACGATCAAATGCGGACTGCGATTCTAGAGAATACAATGGCGTAAAACGTCGCTGCAAAGGACTAATTAAGTCTAAAAAGCACGAGTATGAAGAAAAAATTGCAAAGGAATCCAAATCAAACCCGAAAAGGTTCTTTCATTACGTTCGAAATAAGAAAAACGTCAAAACATGTATTGGGCCACTGAAAGATAAGAATAACATCTTAGTAAATGATAATAACAGTATGGCGTCCGTACTCAATGATTACTTTAATGCGGTTTTTATTAAAGAAGACGAAGCTCCATTACCAGAACCAGTAAACATGTTTGCGGGACCCGAAAGTGATAGATTGGTAATAGGAGAGATAACAGTAGACGCAATATCAAAATATTTCCTGAAACTTGACCCAGCAAAATCCGTGGGGGTGGACGAAATCTCGCCGAGACTACTTCGCGAATGTCACAGTCAACTTTCGCTCCCATAAAGATTATTTTCAATAAATCGCTAATGGACAAAAATGTTCCTAGTATGTGGAAATTAGCTAATGTTACACCGATATTCAAGAAAGGGAGTAAGAGCCTCGCAAGTAATTATCGCCCAATTAGTCTAACGTCTGTGATTGTTAAACTATTTGAGAAAATATTGCGGGATAAAATAAATGTCTTTTCTCGACGAAAATAACTCAATACTAAACTCCCAGCATGGATTTCGAAATAAGAGATCCTGCTTAACAAACCTACTCGATTTTTTCAATGTCATTTATTCAAACTGGGACGCTAAAATTCCCTCGGATATAATATACCTTGATTTTCAGAAAGCCTTCGATACAGTTCCCCATAAGCGACTGTTGACCAAGCTAAGGGGACATGGCTTAGGAGAGCAGCTATGTTCATGGATTGGCGATTGGCTTTCAAATCGTAAACAACGGGTAGTAATAAATGGCGAGGCATCTGATTGGTTAGATGTTACTAGTGGGGTGCCTCAGGGCTCGGTCTCGGGTCCTACTCTTTTTCTGATATATATGAATGATCTGGACTGCGGACTATCATATAAATAAATATAAATATCGAAATTTGCTGATGACACCACATTAGGCGGTAAAGCATATACTCGAGAAAACTGCGAACTCATACAACGTGATCTCGACAAACTATCAGATTGGAGTTATAAATTGCTATTAAAATTCAATTCCGATAAATGTTAAGTAATGCATATAGGCAACGATAACCTCAAATATAATTATCAAATGCATAATAAATCGTCAACTGAAGTACAGCAGGAAAAGGATTTAGGTGTCATCATTAGTAATGATCTTAAAACCTGTACGCATTGCCTAGCTGCCAGTAAAAAGCGAATATGATGTTGGGCTTCATTAAACGCAGCTTTGAACATAAAACTCCGAAAGTAATGACACAATTATACACGTCCTTGGTTAGTCCCTTAGCTTGCATGCTGTCTTGACTGCCGTGTGGCAATCAGGTACCATTCCTCCTGACTGGAAAAGGGGGCTGGTCGTCCCTATCTGGAAAGGGAAAGGGGACCGTCAGGACTGCAACAATTACCGCGGTATTACACTGCTCAGCGTACCAGGCAAGGTGCTTGCCCATCTATTGCTGACACGAATTCGCAGTCATCTGGTGAAGCATCAGAGACCTCAGCAGTCTGGGTTCACGCCTGGTAAGTCAACAACGGACCGTATCCTAGCGCTTCGTGTCCTGGTGGAACGCCGACGTGAGTTTCGACAGGGGATGCTTGCAGCCTATGTTGATCTCAAGAAGGCGTTTGACTCAGTGCATCGAGAGTCACTCTGGGATCTTCTGCGACTTCGAGGGATTCCTGCAAGGACTATTGGTTTGATAACTGGTCTGTATTCTGGGACTGAGAGTGCTGTGAAGTGTGGGGCAGGTGTATCCAGCTTCTTTCCTGTGAATACAGGAGTGAGGCAAGGCTGCGTCCTTGCCCCATCACTTTTAAACGCTTGTATGGACTGGGTATTGGACAAGGTTGTAGATCAAAGTGATTGTGGAGCATCAGTCGGCAACACCAAGATCACTGATCTTGTTTTTGCCGATGATGCAGTAATCTTTGCTGAGTCGCTGGAGGTCCTGGTGATGGCTCTCGAGGCGCTGCACGAGGAGGCAAAGCCTTTGGGACTTGAGGTCTCCTGGCTCAAGACCAAGGTCCAGGTATTTGGAGACTTACTAGAGGAAGCAGTACAGTCTGTTCATGCGTGTGGCGAGGACATTGAGATCTTGGAAAGTTTTACATACCTTGGTAGCGCAGTCCATAATGACGGCGGGTCACGTCACGGCGGATTGGCATAGCCCACGGTGTTATGGACTCGCTCAGCGGGAGTATTTGGCGTTGTCGGTACCTGTGCAGGAGGACAAAGATCCGGATCTTCAAGTCGCTTGTGATCCCTGTCTTACTCTATGGTTGTGAGACATGGACACTAAATAGTGACTTGAAGAGACGAATCAATGCCTTTGGTAATAAGTGTCTTCGCAGAATCATGGGGTATCGCTGGGATGATTACGTGTCAAATCAGCGATTGCACCGTGAGACTGAATCGAGGCCTATTACCTGCATAGTCCGTCAGCGACAACTTCGGCTATATGGGCATGTGGCACGCTACCCTGAAACCGATCCTTCCCATCGGGTTGTATCTGTAAGAGACAATCCGGCGTGGAGGAGGCAAAGGGGGCGCCCACAAGGCTCGTGGCTGGGGCAAGTTGATGTTTCTTGTCGAGAGCTGCTTGGTATGGGAAAGGAGTCTGCATGGGAAATCGCGCGTGGTGACCCCCGGGAGTGGCGTCGTAGGGTGGGTGAGGCGACGCGCCCCCCGGCGTATGCCCCCAATGATTGATTGGTTAGGCCGCACTTAAAATATGCCGTTCAATTCTGGTTGCCTTGTTTCGTAAAAGATCAAGCCAAATTGGAATCAGTTCAAAGAAGAGCAACCAAACTAATTCCATCTCTGCGAAATTCATCTTATGAAGAGAGACTGCGGAAACTCACTATGTTTTCCTTAAAGGATCGTTGAATCCGTGGAGACTTGATATAAACCTTTAAGATCTTAAAAGGATTTGATGTCATTAATCAAGAGAACCTATTCGAGCTTTCTTCTCACGTGACAACAAGAAATAACGGTTTAAAACTGGACGGTCAACGTTGCATCACAGATCTCCGTAAAAATTATTTCAATGTTAGAGTGGTTCATCGATGAAACAAATTACCCGCAAATGTTGTCGAAGCCAGCACAATAACTACATTTAAAAACAGACTTGACGCGCACTGTAAAGTAAATGGGAATTGATATTGTCCTGCGAATTCATATCATAGTCCCCCGGATCGATTAGTGTTAGTGGTAGTTGTAGTTAGCATACTTCATATCCTATCATTCTTCACTACAAAACTTCCATGTTCCTATCTTCTTTGAGGACATGGTATCATTTTCCAACTGTCCTCTTACATGTAGTTGATAGTTAGTAGTATGTAGTTCAACAGATACCCTAGTTATGGACCAATAGGTTTCCTGGTGTCTGTTATTCCTATGTATTCCTATGTATTCCTCCTCCTCTTCTTCTTCTCCCTCCTCCTCCGCCTCCTCCTCAATCACGTTTATATCTTCATCACGTGTACTGATATTAAATGGTGTAATTCCGTATAGTCTCTTTTCTTTACTCTACCCAATACACTGCCTTACTTCATTCCCTCAGTAACATGTTGGTACCTATCATCAAACCTTCCTTTTAAGGCTTCACTGTAATATGTTTCACTCCTTGGGTTTCACATGTATAATAATTGGCCATGTTTATTGATCTGTCCAAGCTTACGAATATGTGTGTGTGTGTGTGTGTGTGTGTGTGTGTGTGTGTGTGTGTGTGTGTGTGTGTGTGTGTGTGTGTGTGTGTGTGTGTGTGTGTGTGTGTGTGTGTGTGTGTGTGTGTGTGTGTGTGTGTGTGTGTGTGTGTGTGTGTGTGTGTGTGTGTGTGAGTGTGTGTGTGTGTGTGCTCTCCTTTCTCCACCCTCCCTTTCTATTTACCAAAGGAAGGGAGGGAAGGAGGAAAGGGAGGGAAGGAAGGGAGGGAAGGAGGGAGAGGAGGAAGGGAGTCAATGCAACCTGTTACCTGTGATATATTGACACACACACACACACACACACACACACACACACACACACACACACACACACACACACACACACACACACACACACACACACACACACACATTCTTTCTAGACCAAGGGTGAGAATGAATTATTCCAAAGTTCCGCCCTAAAGCCCCAACACCCAACACCTCAGCCAATGCCGTGCGTTCGGAAGGGGGGAGTCAGGGGGCCCCATTTTCGCCAATTTAACGTGCGGCGAGTATAGTGGAAGAGTAGATGGGAAGGAGGTGATGAAAGGAGAGGAGAAGGGAGAAGGATGCAGAGAGAAGGGTGCTAGATAAGTGAAAGATACAGTCTATATAAAAGGAGATACAGTCTATATAAAAGGAGATACAGTCTATATAAAAGGAGATACAGTCTATATAAAAGGAGATACAGTCTATATAAAAGGAGATACAGTCTATATAAAAGGAGATACAGTCTATATAAAAGGAGATACAGTCAAAAGGAGATACAGTCTATATAAAAGGAGATACAGTCTATATAAAAGGAGATACAGTCTATATAAAAGGAGATACAGTCTATATAAAAGGAGATACAGTCAAAAGGAGATACAGTCTATATAAAAGGAGATACAGTCTATATAAAAGGAGATACAGTCTATATAAAAGGAGTACAGTTATATAAAAGGAGATACAGTCTATATAAAAGGAGATACAGTCTATATAAAAGGAGATACAGTCAAAAGGAGATACAGTCTATATAAAAGGAGATACAGTCTATATAAAAGGAGATACAGTCTATATAAAAGGAGATACAGTCTATATAAAAGGAGATACAGTCTATATAAAAGGAGATACAGTCTATATAAAAGGAAATAATTATTGAATGCTTAAAGATGAGATTGCGAGTGTGAAGAAATCTAGAGTAAAAAGCTAAGGCTGAGGTGATATTTGAGGACAACAATGAAAAGGAAAAAAAGACAATTGAAAACCCAAAAAACAAAAATATTCAAAATAGACATTTCATTAAACTTTTGTTTTTCTCATTTCTCTTCCTTTATTTTTTTCTTCTTCCTTCCTTCTTTCTTTCTTTCTTTTTTCTCCTCCTTCCTTCCTTTCTCCTTTCCTGTCTTCCTTCCTTCTTTCCTTTTCTTCCCCTTTCCTTCCTTCCTTCCCTCCTTATTTCTTATTTCCTTTCCTTTCTTCCCCCTTTCCCTCCATCCTTCCTTTATTCTTTCCTTCCTTCCCTCCTTCCTTCCTTCCTTCCTTATCATCCGTCACGCTCGTGGAGAGATCGACGCTTTGAATATGACCCTAAGTATACCATTCACTAGGTCAAGGTTGTGCTCTCTCTCTCTCTCTCTCTCTCTCTCTCTCTCTCTCTCTCTCTCTCTCTCTCTCTCTCTCTCTCTCTCTCTCTCTCTCTCTCTCTCTCTCTCTCTCTCTCTCTCTCGTTTTTCTGTAGAAGTATATGTGAAACTTCGTCTATAATATACTATAAACAGTTCCTCTATGCAGTACCTATTAAATGAATTTTGTATGTAGTTATTTTGCGTTGATAAATAATGTGTTGCCCATTTGTTGCTATAAGTACGCTGTCTTCCTTGTAGGTCAAATTATTTCTGGTGTATCTAGCTAGTAATTCTAACAGGCATTACTATCTCCTACCTGTCTACCTTTCTCCTCTACTGTATTACTTTTTTGTCTTTTTCATTTCATAATATAAGTAAATGATGAATAATGTATCTAGTAATATGATGACTAAGATGAATAATGTCTCTAGTAATTCTAACAGACATTATCATCGCTCTTCTGTCTACCCCCTTTCTTTTCTGCATTATTTCTCTGTCCATATTCTTTTCATTTCGTAATATAAGTAAATGTGAAATGGTGTCATATAAAAACCTGGTTAAAAAAAAATTATGACGTAAGTGATTCAGTTATTAAAAATCTATTCTTATGTTTCCTTCCTTCTCTTCTTCTATTTCTATTTCTTCTTGACAATTCATCGCTTTTTTCACTCAGATTCGCTTAACGTGTCATTATTATTCTTTTCATCCTCCTCTTCTTAATTTTTCTTCTCTTTTCTCTTCTTCTTCGTCATCCTCTTCCTCCTCATATTCTTCTTCTTCGTCATCCTCTTCCTTCATTTTCTTCCCTTTTTTCATCATCCTCTTCTTCCTTTTATTTTCATCGTCAACCTCTTCCCCCTTTTCTTCTCTTTTCTCAAGGTCGCACCAACACTACATTAATCAAACACGATGCCTCCCTGCCACTAGGAACATCATGTCACTCTACACACCTACTTTCACTTCACTACTCGCATTCCCTCACTCGCATTCCCTCACTCGCATTCACTCACTCAACAAACATTCCCACACCTGTTATTTTTTCTCTCTCAGTCGCATTCACTCACTCGCATTTTCACTCTCACTCCCTCATTTCCTTCATTACTCATTCACTCACTCAACATACGTATATTGCCTCACTTCTTTACTATTACTCGTTCAGTCACTAACACACACACACACACACACACACACACACACACACACACACACACACACACACACACACACACAAGTGTCACACACACAAATAGGATGACATAGTTAAGGGGATGTGTGTGTGTTATTCACCCATGGTCTTGTCCACGCGAGTCGGATTCGCGATCGCCAGTTTCACCCTCCCGGTGTGAGCTTGGAACCCATTATTACCGATCTTTGGGTAATGCTGGGACCTCACACACCACACACCCCCATCCCCTTGCTCAAGGGGGACAGTGACCGCCTTAATTTTTCAGTGAAAAATTCCCGGGAGCAGTGAGGATTCGAATCGGCTACCACAGAATGGCAGGCCAGCGCCCAAATGTATGCATGGTGCTAATTAATTTATCAGAAAACGAAATATATCAATGGAAAGCTAATAAAATTCTGCTTCTATTGATATGTTTCATGTTACAAAAAAGTTGTCTCACAAAGTTTTACTTGACGACGAGTTTAAGTGAATTTTAATTTAAGTTCATGCATATTTCTTCAGTCTCATAATGGCATTTATTGAATGTGTTTTACTGTGTTTTATGTGATAATCTTATAGAACAAACATTTCCGAAGATAACAGTATATCATTTATACATGTATAACACGATATACTGCGGGGTCATGCCATGAGAACTTCCCCGGGTCTAGAGTGAACGGAGAGGCCCTGGCACTAAGATGGCGTCCAGTAGCGTTTAATATAGGGCCTATGAATGGCGGTAACCTGTTTATCAAGAGAGCCTACTTATGACCAGCGCACCATCTGTGGCGATCTTTGAACACTCAGCCTTCCCCTCCCTCATTGCCTCATTAGCGCACGATCAAGGGGTACTTTAAAGAGCTAAATGACTTGTTGCTTATTTGGATGCCTTGTACACTTTCTGAATCTGTTTAATGGGACTCTCTCTCTCTCTCTCTCTCTCTCTCTCTCTCTCTCTCTCTCTCTCTCTCTCTCTCTCTCTCTCTCTCTCTCTCTCTCTCTCTCTCTCTCTCTCTCTCTCTCTCTTCGTCAAGCTCATCCTTGTGACGGTGAGACAATAACAAAAGGGTTAATTCTATATTTTTATTGTGAATTCATTGATTTTTTTTGTGTGCAGAATATTAAATTATAATAAAATATAAAATAAAAACATTCTCTCTCTCTCTCTCTCTCTCTCTCTCTCTCTCTACGACTCACTCACTTTTTAAACCTCAGTTTTGTCATCTTTCGTTGTTAAAAGTAATAATAAGAATGTGTCATTAACCTAAATGACATTGTGAGTCTGGCCCGTCAGGTTTATACAGATGGCAGCACACATCTTCATTAAGAGTTAAGTATGTGCCCAAGTGTGTGTGTGTGTGTGTGTGTGTGTGTGTGTGTGTGTGTGTGTGTGTGTGTGTGTGTGTGTGTGTGTGTGTGTGTGTGTGTGTGTGTGGTGGTGGGTGGTGTGTGGGTGGGGGTGGTGGTGGGTGGTGGTGCGTGGTGTGTGTGTGTGTGTGTGTGTGTGTGTGTGTGTGTGTGTGTGTGTGTACATAACTACATATGGGGTTGACCATCACAGAAACCGGACATAAGAACATAAGAAAATAAGGAAGCTACAAGAGGCCGCGAGGCCTACACGTGGTAGTTCCTGTCACCTAACACTACCTACATCCACCTTTCATCCCCATCCATGAACCTATCCAGCTCCCCTTTAAAGCTCCCCAATGACTCAGCACTAACTACCTGTCTACTGAGACCATTCCATTCATTCACCACCCTATTTGTGAACCAGTTTTTCCCTATTTCCTTTCTAAATCTACGCTTTTCCAGCTTGAATCCGTTACTTCTTGTTTTACCCTGGTTAAAAGCCGTAAGAACTTTTCCTACCTCTCCTTTATTAAATCCCTTTATCCACTTAAAAACTTCTATGAGATCGTCCCTTACTTCACCTATAGATCACAGGTGTCACAATAAAAAAAATCCAGCCTGCGCCACCACGGGCGAGGGCCAACCATCACGACCCTCCAGAATATGCAGGCCCACCACCTGAGCCCTCAAGGAAAAACATTATAGCCTACAGGCGCTATAGACTTCTACGTAAAAAAAAAATATAAGAGATGTTGTTGTTTTTGTTTTTTGTTTTTTATTACATTTATGCCTTACTGTCTTTTATTTGTCTCTTATCTGTCTTTGTTTATGCTTACTGTCTCTGTCTCTCTGTTCACCCCTCTTGTCTCTCTGTACCACTGTCTTCTAAGTTGTTTCCATGAGTTCTAACACACACACACACACACACACACACACACACACACACACACACACACACACACACACACACACACACACACTCTCTCTCTCTCTTCCATTCCCGAGGCCAGGAATGAGCGGCGTGAGAAAGGGTGGTGAGTGTGTGGCTCTTTGCTCCCCTTCTC
>JACEEZ010000540.1:662436-664936 GCA_016584305.1 Chionoecetes opilio
GTAGTAGTAGTAGTAGTAGTACATGAAGTAGTAGTAGTAGTAGTAGTAGTAATAGTACATGAAGTAGTAGTATAGTAGTAGTAGTAGTAGTAGTAGTAGTAGTAGTAGTAGTAGTAGTAGTAGTAATAGTACATGAAGTAGTAGTAGTAGTAGTAGTAGTAGTAGTAGTAGTAGTAGTAGTAGTAGTAGTAGTAGTAGTAGTAGTAGTAGTAATAGTAATAGTACATGAAGTAGTAGTAGTAGTAGTAGTAGTAGTAGTAGTAGTAGTAGTAGTAGTAGTAGTAGTCATCATCATCATCATCATCATCATTCCTTTATTTCGTATATCCTAGTATACAGATTCAATCGATGCATAATATAATATTATGCAAGGAAAACTTATCAATAACTCAAATTTTACTGTACAAATCAAATATGAAGTTCAAAGGACTTCAATTCCATCTAAAAAGATTAAAACAATCATTCAAAATTAAAATAATTCACACATTATCTAAAATTCAATATACAAGCAGCTACCTGCAGTTATATAAGCTTAAATGTTTGGTGCCTAGTGGTTCAGACGGCCAGGTTCAGGATTTTGTACCCACGTAATTCTAGCTTTAATGGTTTGCAGGTCATATTCTATCATATTTATGTTATAAATATCTCTAAATAATAATAATATTGAAGGCAGTGTATATCCGTTCTTTAAAAAGGGCAAACACCATTTAATGAGGGAGTTATTGATGACCTAAAGTCTCTTAAAATATCTTGCCTGTACATATGCATTATAATGTTGGAACAGCAAATTACATGTCTGTTTAGCCATCTCATGGTTACTGTGGTATCGTGGCAGAGCAAACACTTTTTTTAGGGCATTGTGGTAAGCTGTCTGGAATGTCTTATAGCAAGATTTATTTTTCATTCTAAGAGTCTGCCATAAGGCCAGACCATACTCTGGCAAGCAAAATTAATTGAATAGGAACATGAGTCTGACTTGAAATTTCTATACATATAATTGAATTTTGCGTAAAAACTAGTTAACCTTAAATCTATATCTTCCTCATCACTCAGATTTTTCTGGATACAGTAACCTAAATACTTGTAATTATCCCCCAGTGCTATTCTATCTCCACACAGATCAATAACATTGCTTTCATTTTTCCTTCTATCCTTTGAAAATATACAGCATTTCGTCTTTACTTGATTAATTAATAAATTCAATGTTTCTAACTTTTCCTTAATCTCAGCATATAATATACCTAAAGTCTCTGAAGTATCTGCAAGAACAATTAGATCATCAGCATAAGCCATTAAATTGACTCTCATAAATCCATATTTACAACCAATGTCCTTTAAAGATATAGAAGTTATAATTTCATCAATATAAAGTTTGAAAAGAAATGGCGACAATATGCCTCCTTGCCTGACACCTAGTCAGTATTAGTAGTAGTAGTAGTAGCAATAGTACATGAAGTAGTAGTAGTAGTAGTAGTAGTAGTAGTAGTAGTAGTAGTAGTAGTAGTAGTAGTAGTAGTAAGTAGTAGTAGTAATAATAGTAGTAGTAGTAGTAGTAGTAGTACATGAAGTAGTAGTAGTAGTAGTAGTAGTAGTAGTAGTAATAGTAATAGTACATGAAGTAGTAGTAGTAGTAGTAGTAGTAGTAGTAGTAGTAGTAGTAATAGTACATGAAGTAGTAGTAGTAGTAGTAGTAGTAGTAGTAATAGTAGTAGCAGTAGCAGTAGTAGTAGTAGTAATAGTAGTCTAAATATAGGAGGAAATGTCGCTATTATACACACGAGAGTAATTATGAAGATAAAAAAAAAATCTATTCACACAGACAGACAGACACACGTGTGTGTGTATAGATTCGTCACCCTTTTTTCAGGTGACATGGGCCCTTTGCCTGATGGCGGCCCATAACAACACACACACACAAGCACATACACATACACACACACACACACACACACACACACACACACACACACACACACACCAGAGGTGGACACTTCCGCAAACACTTCCGCAAATTGCGGAAGTCCAAATTCGTTTGCGGATGTGCGGAAGTGTAAATGTTTGCGGATTTGCGCTTACGGAAGTACTTCCGCAAACGCAAATATGTCCGCAAATTCCCAATTTTGAACACGATTCCTGCGTGGCTACGCGCACCGTCCAGGGAACGCTGCTTGCCCACCAGTGACTCTCCATCTTTGTTCAAATGGAGTTTTTGATGGCCACAGCAATCTACCCCCTTTTCAAGCTGCCTGTGGTCCTTCTTCTTAACCCTGAGAAGGTAGATGCCGTGATATCAAGACTGCTGTTCGATGTCACGGAGCAGGCTGTCTTGGATACCTCAGAAGGCAGCAGCCCAGATGAAGACGAAGAGGATTCTTTTTTCAAGGTGAGACTTATTGATTTTATCGAGATTTACTGCATCTTCAGTTCCTTTGTGACAGTTCATTACTCCAAGTCATTCTATTAGCAATCTTGAGCGTCATGCTGATAAATTATTGTAATA
>JACEEZ010000540.1:669936-744936 GCA_016584305.1 Chionoecetes opilio
CGCTTTTTAGTGTATATAAGGAATATATTATAGCTATGACCTGTTTAGTATCCTTCTCCACTAGCTAATTTGGTATATTAAGTTACTTTTCGTAATTTTATGGCTAACAACAGACACATTTTTATAGCAAGGGAAAGATCTGAGGGGTGAAGGGGTCGAAACTCCCATTTATCCCATTTTTCTCCCTCAAGATGTGTGTGGCAGTCCTGGTGGCGATGGTGGTGGTAGGGGTCACACTTGCTCACCCCCAGAACTATAACTACGAGCCCCCCCAGCCCCCCCAACCCCCCCAGCAGGCCTACCTCGCCCCCCAACCCAGCGATCGCGTGGATGATGTAGTGGTAGATGTGAGTCTCATAACGGTAACAGGGAGTTTCGTACACAAGTTGTTTCGTAACCAGGTTTTGTTAGTTGTTTCATACCCTGATTTTGAGTATTTTCGTACATACCTGGTGTCGTTTCGTAACTCTAGTAGTCAAGTTCAACTCTGAGCTGAGTGTACGAAACGACTATGGTTTCATTTAGACTACGAAACAACTTTTTGGTGTACGAATCTTCAGGTGTACGAAACAACTTGTGTACGAACTGACTGCACCCGTCATAACCTACCACAGTCAATTTCGTTTATCACTTGTCAACTCATTTTCCATAAGCTAAACTCTCACATTCATACATGTGTTTTTTAGTGTAGTTTATGTATTTCATCTGTTATTTCATTCTCATCGCACCTGTTGGTCTTATTGATCTGTTGTTGTTAGCACTTTTCTTCCTCCTCCTCCTATTACTCCTCCTCCTCCTCTTCCTCTTTATATTCCTCTTCCTCCTCCTCTTCCTCTCTCCCTCTCTCTATTTCTTACTGTTTCTATATTTTATTGTCTTTTACTACCACAATTTCTTCTGCTTCTTTCTTCTTATCATTATTATTATTCCTCCTTGTCCTCTTCCATGACACCAAACTAGGCGGTAAAGCATATACTAGGAAGCTGCGAACTCATACAACGTGATCTCGACAAACTATCAGATTGGAGTGATAAATGGCTATTAAA
Source organism: Chionoecetes opilio (assembly GCA_016584305.1). Lineage (NCBI taxonomy): Eukaryota > Metazoa > Arthropoda > Malacostraca > Decapoda > Majidae > Chionoecetes > Chionoecetes opilio. The sequence continues at coordinate 670,983 of JACEEZ010000540.1, forward strand.
ATTCAATTCCGATATATGTAAAGTAATGCATATAGACAACGATAACCTCAAATATAAATATCAAGTGCAAAATAAATCGTTAACTGAAGTACAGCAGGAAAAGGATTTAGGTGTTGTCATTATTAATGATCTGAAAACCAGTACGCATTGCCTAGCTGCCAGTAAAAAGACAAATATGATGTTGGGCTTCATCAAACGCAACTTTGAACATAAAAAACTCCGAAAGTAAAGACACGATTATACACGTCTTTGGTTAGGCCACACTTAGAATATGCCGTTCAATTCTGGTCTCCTTGTTTCATAAAAGATCAAGCCAAATTGGAATCAGTTCAAAGAAGAGCAACCAAACTAATTCCATCTCTGCGAAATTCATCTTATGAAGAGAGACTGCGGAAACTTATTATGTTTTCCTTACAGGATCGTAGAATCCGTGGGGACTTGATAGAAACCTTTAAGATCGTTAAAGGATTTGATGTCATTAATCAAGAGAACCTATTCGAGCCTTCTCCTCACGTGACAACAAGAAACAACGGTCTAAAACTGAATGGTCAACGTTGCAGCACAGATCTCCGTAAAAATTATTTCAATGTTAGAGTTGTTGATCGATGGAACAAATTACCAGCAAATGTTGTCGAAGCCAGCACAATAACTTCATTTAAAAACAGACTTGACGCGCATTGTAAAGTAAATGGGTATTGATATTGCTCTGCGAATTCATATTATAGTCCCCCGGATCGATTAGTGTTAGTGGTAGTTGTAGTTAGCATATTTCCTATCCTATCATTCTTCACTACGAAACTTCCATGTTCCTATCTTCTTTAGGGACATGGTATCCTTTTCCAACTGTGCTCTTACATGAAGTTGATAGTTAGTAGTATGTAGTTCCACAGATACCCTAGTTTTGGACCAATAGGTCTCCTGGTGTCTGTTATTCCTATGTATTCCTATGTATTCCTCCTTTTGTCCATCTGTCGTCCTCTTATACATTGTAAACGCGAGTGCTCACCCCCAGAACTATAACTACGAGCCCCCCCAGGCCCCCCAGCAGGCCTACCTCGCCCCCCAGCCCAGCGATCGCGTGGATGACGTAGTGAGTTCCATAACCTAACACAGTCAATTTCATTTATAACCTGGCAACTCATTTTCCATAAGCTAAACTAAATATGTGCTTTTTACGTGTAGTTTATGTATTTAATCTGTTATTTCATTCTCATCGCAACTGTTGGTCCTTTTTTATCTGTTGTTGTTAGTACTCTTCCTCCTCCTCTTCCTATTACTCTTCCTCCTCCTCTTCCTCTTTCTCTTCCTTTTCCTCTCTCCCTCCCTCTATTTCTTACTTTTTCTATATTTTATTGTCTTTTACTACCCCAATTTCTTCTGCTTCTTTCTTCTTATCATTATTATTATTCCTCCTTGTCCTCTTCCTCCTCCTTTTGTCCGTCTGTCGTCCTCTTATACATTGTCAACGCGAGTGAAGTGTAATGAGTGAAGTGAGTGAAATGAAAGAAGTGAGTTAGTTCTCTTATGGTCTCTTCATGTCATCACGTCAGATCACTTCACTTGTAATTTCGCGTTTATGTTTTTCAGCTTTATCATCCTGAATCTTTTTAGTTTCTATTTTCCATTCTGTCATGCAGATAGACGGGAACTACCACGTGTAGGTCTCACGGCCTCTTGTAGCTTCCTTACTTTCTTATGTTCTTATGCACTGGAATCATTATTTTTCTCGCCTAAAATGGAAGATCATATAATTGAGCATAATTCGTGGTCATCATAATCATCATCTGCTAAGCGAGCGGTGATCTTTTTAATATCATTATTATCATCACATCATTATCATTGTCATCATCATCATCATCATCTTCCTAATCAGACTCCTTTTTCCTTTTATTATCTAGGAAAGGATTCAGATTTAAGGTTAAAAAGGATATTATGACAAGACGAGCATATCAGATCTTTTAGCACACAGCACGACAGTCGCCACACGTTAAGTTGGCGAAAATGTGGCCCCTTCACTCCCCCCTTCCGAACGCACGGGATTGGCTGAGGTGTTGGGTGTTGGGTGAGAATGCCTTACTCCAAGTTCCGTCCTAAAGCCCCAACACCCAACCAGTCCCGTGCGTTCGGAAGGGGGGAGTGAAGGGGCAACATTTTCGCCAACTTAACGTGCGGCGAGTATAGTGTGGAAGGTTCTCTTTTCCAGGCATAGAGATTGACTGACTCTGCATCCTTACCTCTCACTGTTGCACGTGTTCAAAGCAGAGACAAGACCTTTGAATACCATATCATATCACTTTTACATGAATTACGGCGTTAGTATTCTGATTTCAATTGGAATTATTTTTCTTGTAATGCTTTTCAGTACTTTTCAGTTGATCAGCATTTTTTTTTTTTTCTAATTCTTTAAAAAATATATCATGTTTGTTATTCCACGTCCTCTGCCTTGAAAATCTAAAAGAAAAATCACTATTACAGTATGTCGTTGTGGCAAACTTCTTCTTTTTTCAGCCATAAAAGCGTAATGCGTGTCACTCCATCTTATGCTTTGAAAAAAAAAGGTACACCATTGCAGCTACCTCATATTTCCTACGCAATCGCATTTTTGCCCTATTTTATTGCTTTTTTTAGGGTTCCTGTTTATGCCTCACAAATTTCACGACCCAACCAATGCCTTTAAACATATAGATTTGACTCAAACTCCTATTTCCTATACACAGTAAACCCTCGCTTTAACGAATCAATTGGGGAAAGGAGGTGACGTTATATCCAAAAATCCGTTATATCCGAGGGATCCAAACTTTTCGCACATATTTATCTCTCTACCTATGTACCCATGCCTGCGTCCCTCACCCTGTAACCACGACCTGCCTGCCCCTCACAGCAACACGAGGGCATGCCTTACGACTTCCAGTGGGGCGTGGAAGACGAGGAGAGCGGCAACGCCTTCAGCCACGTGGAGAACAGCGACGGCAGCACCACCCAGGGGGAGTACCGCGTGCTGCTGCCTGACGGACGCACCCAGGTGAGCAGAGAGGGAGGGAGGGAGGAGGGAGTGAGAGAGGGAGGGAGGGAAAGAGGGAGTGAAGGAGGGAGGGAGGGATGGAGGGAAGGAGGGAGTGAGGGAAGAACTGAGTGAGTGAGTGAAGGAGTAAACGGTAAGTAATTGTAATAAACGTCACCCTACTTTGGGAAATCAATATGCTTGACACATTAGAGTAAAATAAAGGAAAACAATAAACAAATTATGATCTCTTTTAGTTCTTGAGATGTTTTGATAATTGTCCATTTAGGAAGTAAATAGTAAATCTCATCCACTGATGTGTCACTTCAGCATTGCCTTCAAACAGTGCTCTCATGATACAATATTTCCGATGATAAAACACAGAATCACAATACGTACTAAAACTGCTCCGTCGATAAGATAAACCTATCTAAATATACCTTTAAATTAACCAAATATTACCTAAAATAAACCTAAAATTACCTTAAAAAAACTAATACCTAAAAATCCTAAAATATCCTAAAATAAACCAAATATAACCTAAAATAAACCTAAAATAACCTAAAAGCCCCTCAAATGAAATAGTTTAGTGAGTGGTAAGGAGAAAGAAAACGAGATAAGGGAATTATCTATGTCTTTCACAATCTACGTATTTCATTATTTTTATCTTTCATACTGTATCTTTTCTTTTCACTTGCTTTGATTTTCTTTCACCTTCAACCTGCCCTTAACTCTTTCATCTTTCTCCTTTTCCACTTTAAACCTGTTGATCTGTTGCACATTACTCTCCTCTCACAGTGTTCTGACCTCCTTTCCACTTTTTCTCGTCCTTTACAATCGCCCTTTGAACCTATTCCACCTCATTCCCATCCTACACCATTCCACATTTCCTCAACCTCTTTGAACCTGTTCCATTTTAAGTCCACTTACCTATCGCTATCCCCCCTTTTCCACATCTTTTCGCCTTCTTCAGATTTCCATTTCAGCCTCTTCCATCTTAGTTCCTCAATCTCCAACACTTTTGACTTCCTCGCAAGCCACCATAATCACTCTTCATCTAGTTGATCTATATATTTTCCCTCTTGGTGTCTATATAATTCCCCTCCCCCACTTATCGTTACTAAATCACTAAGGGAATCTATCTAAATCGTGTTCTTTCTACATATTATTCAGGTGGTCAAGTTTTTCGACAACGGTGATGGCTACAATGCTGAGGTCACCTACGAGAAGTAAACAACCCTCCTCAGTTCCTCTCCTCACCACCACCTTACCTCCTGCTGTTGTCAAGGCCAAGCTTATCGACTATTTATAAACCTCGTCTTAGTAGTAATGATAAATAATTAATAAAAGAATGGGATGATTTATGAATACGTGTTTAATTGACTTGTGGTGATTCGTGATATGTTATTGAGAGAATGAATGTTAAGTAGCCAACACACACGCACGCACGCACGCACGCACGCACGCACGCACACACGCACACACACACACACACACACACCTTATTACCACTGCAACATTACCAACACATTAACAATACCAGCAAGAGTAACAGAAGCAGCAGCAGGAATAGCAGGTTTTTATCACACATTCACTCCCCCCTGTGACACTGAAGTTTTCTCTCCCTTCTACACACCTCCCTTCACTATGGCACTACACACTATCTACACCTCCCTCCTCACACTAACTCACACTAACTCACTCCCATGAAGAAATGTGTTTCATCATATCCTATAAAAAAAGTATTTTATTTAAGTTGTTCAAAATGCACTAAGGAGGCCACGCCCTCTTGTACCTGATTGGCTGAACACAACGTCTCCGAGCTTGTGAATAACAAAACAACAAACCAAACTACAGTAGTGTAGTTTAAAGTTGGCCAAAATGCAGCCAATCAGGTACAATGGGCGTGGCCTCCTTAGTCCATTTTGACCTACTTAAATAAAATAGACTATAGTACATTAATTTCCATACTTCTAAGATCTGCCAGGGCCTATGCCTATAAGGAATTAAGATTTCATCCTAAGATTTCGTCCTCAGATGTTAGGAAAGTCTTAGTAAGACTAGTCTGCCCTAGGGCGAAGAACTTATGGGTTCGTCCATAGACCACTGTATACCTGGGCCCATACTTAAAGATTTAGGATTCGTCCTAGGATTCGTCCTAACCCTGCGTCCTAAGGTTCGAGGAAAGTCTAAGACGCGTCCTAAGACGGCGGCTTAGGACGAAGCGCTGAGCGCTACATTTAGCAAGAGTCCAATTTGGATTTCATGAAATATCACTACTAAGAGTCATCAGAAAGGTATAAAAATATCGAAAAACACAAGATTAATATTTCTATGATAATTGCTGAAGACTACAACGAATGAATTCATCTATAAGAATAATTGTACCAGATATGCAATGTTCCGTTCAAAAGACACAAACATTGACATTGTCTTCGCTCTATCGACGAGAAAAGATAATATTTTTCAGGACAAGACTTTCATCCTTGGCCAGCTCTTTCAAGCAAGGAAAAATGTCCTGTCCTGCGAGGGGAATTTTCCATGCCGAGATGATCGGCGAAGAGCAAGGCAGATGCCTGACAGGCCATCGCCAACCACATGGTCGCCGCGCCGCCTTCCATAGCGAGAGATACGTCAAGGACTACCGGTTATAATGGACGAGGACTTCGCGGTCGTTTTCAAAGACACCGACTATTTTTTCCTGGCCTACAATAGGTGCTTTTTCTAATGGAGATAGGGTTATAATGGACGAGAATTTCGCGGTCGTTTTCAGAGACACCGACAATTTTTTCTTGGCCTACAATAGGTGCTTGTTCTAATGAAGAGTTTTATTTTGCGCAAACCCATAAAAAAAAGATTAAAAAAATGTATACTTTGTGGTTAAGGTTAGGTTAGGTTTCATTAAAACCCTTACATTTAGGTTAGGTTTCATTAAAACCCTTACAGTTAGGTTAGGTTTCATTAAAACCTATAAGGTTAGGTTAAGTTTCATTTTTTTTCATTATTTTTTTTTTTTTTTTTTTTTTGCGCAAAATAAAACTCTCCATTAGAGCAAGCACCTATTGTAGGCCAAGAAAAATCGTCGGTGTCTCTGTAAACGACCGCGAAACTCTCGCCCATTATTACCGGAGATAGTTTTATTTGCGCAACCCACAGTTAAAAAAAAATAAAAAAAATATCACCGAATATTATGGTACCATTTCCATTAAAAACACCATCTCCATCAGAAAAAGCACTAAAACTTGGCCGGGAAAGATTTGTCAGAGTCTTATAGGTTTTAATGAAACCTATAATGTTAGGTTAGATATACTTTGTGGTTAAGTTAGGTGTAAATCTTAGAACAAAGGCTCACCCTCTATCTTCTCTTCTTATGCCAACAAGCTTGGGGACATGGTGGGAAACCGGGGTTTTTGGGTGGGGGAGCACACACATAAGGGAAATATGGCCCCCCACAAAAATCCCTAAATAGGGATATTCCCTAGTTCATGAACTTTATGGCGGAAATATTACCCCGATTAAGTCTATGTACTAGGGAAATTTCCCTAGTTTAGGATTTTGGGGGGGGAGCCATATTTCCCTTATGAGTGTGCTCCTTTTGTGGAGGAGCACACATATAAGGGAAATATTTCCCCGATAAAGTCCATGAACTAGGAAAATTTCCCTAGTTTAAGGATTTTTTTTGGGGGGGCCATATTTCCCTTATGTGTGTGTCTCCCCACCCAAAACCCAGGTTTCCACCATGTCCCCAAGCTTGTTGGCCATAAGAAGAAGATAGGAGATTGAGCCTTTATTCTAAAGATGACAAACTCTACAGACCTAACCTAGCACCCCTCTTCGAGCCCCTTGTGCTGTGCACTAACCTAACCTAACCTAACACTAACCTAACCTAACCTAACCTGACCTGCCCTGCCCTAACCTAACCTAAAGGCCGTGTCACACAGACACTTTTTCCGGCATCTTTTGGTATTTTGCTACCAAAAGATGCCCGTAGTGGTGGCAAAAATATGCGCGTTCGTCACACGGCGTTTCGGCTGCGAGCATCTTCTACTGGCATCTTCCGGGACCCGCAACCAAAACTAAATACGTAATATAACATTATGGATCGCTGAAATTAATATCGGCCATGTAGACAAGTAAGGATCGGCACTCATTAAAATATAAACAGATGTCTTAAAGACAGTAAGTATAATACGTAGAGCCAACATTTGTGTCAGCTTAGCGTGGAGACCTTGTTTTTAAGATTTTCCAGGTTAGTTTTGGCTTCATTAAAACCTAAAAGGTTAGGTTAGGTTTCATTAAAACCTATAAGACCCTGACTAATTTCTCCCGGCCAAGTTTTAAGTGCTTTTTCTGATGGAGATACAGTGTTTTAATGGAAACGGTACCATAAAATTCGGTGATGATTTTTTTTTTTTTTTAACTTTGGGTTTGCGCAAAATAAAACTATCTCCATTAGAAAATGCACCTTTTGAAGACCAGGAAAAAATAGTCGGTGTCTCTGAAAACGACCGCGAAGTCATCGTCCATTATTACCAAATTGCTGAGTTAGGTTACGTTTAGTTTAAGTTAGGTTATGTTAAGGTTTGATTTAGGTTATGTTAAGGTTTGGTTTAGGTTATGTTAAGCTTAGGGTAGATTTGGATTAGGTTATGTTGAGTTATTTAGGTTAAAAAAAACTAATTTGATGGTGCGCGATTGTCCGGGTGGTTGGCACGCCCAACTCCTGCGGAATATTTACCGTTTGGTTTAGGTCATCCTCCAGCTTGACAATTCTAACCTGTTTCATAGTGTAGATTTCTTCATTCTGAGTCTTTTAAACCCAATTTCCCATGGCGCAATTGAATAATAATGCTGATACATATACTACCTAGAATCTAGTTCTTTCAACCAAAAACTGTTAAGTTAGGTTAGAGGTGGGGTTTGGTATATTAACAGATGATATCAAGAACAAATAAGAAAATTATCAATACGGCAGTGGGAAGAGAAATAGAGTTATATGGATATTGTTCATGCTTAATAAATCAAGACTTATTCAATTTTTTTATTTTTTATTTATAGTGAGCCTACTCTAAATCGCTTTTATTCTCAACATGATACCATTCTTCATCAACAGTTTGGTGAGGATGCACTTCAATCTGTATCACGATACATGATATCAAGGCAGGAGGAACATGACTACCTCAAAGAGTGAATAATAACACACTCGTGACTTGTCATGCACTGATCGCCGTATTTTTTCAGTGTTGCTTTATATTACATCTCCCACTAGTCTGTCACATATATAATCCCTTCTCGGTCCAAGCGGTATCGCTTGATTAGTTATGTATCAACAAGTTCGTCCAGTACATCTATCCTGTCACGAAAAGTTCTCAGGAGTGGGTGGAGCACTCCATGTTTACGTCTTAGGACGAGTCTTAGCCGCCGCCCTGCTCGCTAGGACACCTCACACCCTGTCCTAACCAAACCTCGAAATTAGGACGAGTCTTAGCGATTTAGGATGCGCTCGAAATGATTTAGGACGCCGGCCGCCATATTTAAGACTCGAGCGAGTCTAAGACGAATCCTAAATCTTTATAAGTATGGGCCCTGGACTGTTCACGCGACAATGTTTTGAATTGCGGGGCTGCATAGGGCCCGCGGGGCGCCCGGCAAAGAGATATAGTAGTCTATGGACTATCATATAGACTGGTTTATCAGTATATATGGTATACTGTAATCTTCGTAAATGTTTGTTCTATAATATTATCAAATAAAAAACAGTAAAACACGCTAAAGAAATGCCATTACGAGAATATGAAGAAATATGCATGAACTTAATATTCACTTAACTCTTCGCCATTTAAAACTTTGCGAGTCAACTTTTATCATGGAGGGTATCAATAGAAGCGCAATTTTATTAGCTATCCATTGATGTATTTTGTTATCTGCTAAATTAATTAGAACCATGCATAAATTAGCGTTAAATAAATAAATAAAATCATCAATCGGGTAATTTTCCCGATTGATGATGTTATTTATTTACTTATATATTTCGTTTTCTGATAAATGAATTAGTACCATGTATAAATTAGCGTTGCCTAAATAAATAACCTCATCAATCGGGAAAATTACCAGATTGATGATTTTATTTATTTAGTTAACGCTAATTTATGCATGGTTCTAATTCATTTATCAGATAACGAAATATAGCAATGGAAAGCTAATAAAATTGCGCTTCTATTGATACCCTTCATGATAAAAGTTGACTCGCAAAGTTTTAAATGGCGAAGAGTTGAAGTGAATATTAAGTTCATGCATATTTCTTCATAGTCTCGTAATGGCATTTCTTTAGCGTGTTTACTGTTTTTTATTTGATAATATTATAGAACAAACATTTACGAAGATTACAGTATATCATATATACTGATAAACCAGTCTATATGATCCGTATATATATATATATGAATCCGAGCGGCCCTCCGACTTCGGGCCCTTGCGCGACAGGCCGATATTCCGTGCGCAGTCCAGGTATATAGTGGTCTATGGTTCGTCCTAAGATTTCATCCTATAAGGTGCGCACACTTAGCACTGTTAACTGGCATAGTTACGGCTGTTGCACTGGCGAAGCTGAAGAGGACCTATAAAGTGATGCGATAAAAGGTCACAAGAAGAAGAAGAAACGCTAAGTAGCAAGTGTTCGATTTGGATAACATGATATATCACTACTGCAGAGTATCAATAGTGTTGAGTTGTCATACCTTCTCACTGTACTCCAGCGCTGTGCCACATTTGTCTCAGCTATCGATAATGTTGTTATATGCCTATTAAGTGTCTTGAATATTTATTTCCTTACGGATCAATTCATTAATGCATGACCTACTTGTGTGTTTACAATGTAGGTGATGACGTCACCAGCTGGTAATACTTGGCATGCCTCAGCTTGTGCTGTGAGCCTGTAACTAGTCCTCATTTATCCCCATAGATGAACGCTTCCAGACTTCGTGACTAGGCGTCCCGGAAGAAGGATAATTGGTCTCAGGCCGATTCTTTCCACCTTGGCCAGCTCTTCCAAGCAAGGAAAAATGTCCTGCGAGGGGCATTTTCCTTGTCAGTGTCGTAGTATATTTTGCTGCTGCCTAGTTTAGATTGCTGCCGCGCGGCTGCCAAACGTAAGACTCATTCTGGCTCAGTTTTTTATATATTCCGCCAAAGACAGTGTGAGCTATGGGCCGCCATCAGGCAAAGGGCCCATGTCACCTGTAAAGGGTTACGAGTCTATACACACTCAGTGAGTGTGCCCCGCGCTATTGAGGGAGGTGGCACGCTGTGACTACTATGTTCCATCATCCATGCCTGCGTGTTCTTGCCAAACCGTAAAGGAAAATGGACTCATATATCACGTAAGTTTGTAAGCTACAGCGTAAGCTGTAACACTGAAAGGTCTAGTATAATGTAGAGGCGTTTTCTGCGGGGGATTTTTGGTTGCAATCGGAAAATTTTCGGTTGCAAACGGTCACAACAACAACAACAAATGATTGCGGGTCGGGCCAATCATCTTCCCTGGATGGTTGAACAGGGATCGAAATTTGAGCAAACGAAATTTTTTCGGTTGCAATCAGGATCCCCGCATAAAACGCCTTATGTGTCCTCAAAATACGTATACCATACAGCATGTGTAGGATGTACTGTATGGTGAGCGCTGGCATCCCTACATAGGGGAGCAGCGCCAGTTAGACTCGGGATCGCTAAGCACGTAGACGTGCTGCTCTGTACGCTTCAATAAAGATAGACTACGGCTTCTTGTGTGTGTCTCTCATCTAGACACCCCTTGATCATGGCGCATAGGAGTAGGATGCCGTTCCCACAGCGCCCTGGTCTAACTCCTCTGCGAAGCCGCCCAAGCCCTGCAAGCCGACTGTCCTCGTCCCTCGTCACCCAGGCTCAGTCAGCTCTCCTGGCACAAGAGACCATCGCATCACTGCAAGCCAGCCTGGCGTCGTTGTCTGCCGCTGGCCAGCGTCCCTCAGGAAAGACTCCTGCCGGGGCCACGCCGGAGAAATGTGAGCTGGAAATGTCTTCGGCAGGCTTTAGAACGTGGCGGCGCTCGGTGGAAGCATGGCTGTCCCTCTCAAGATGGCCGGATCAAGAAGCCGTGCTCCACATTCGCCTGTTGTGTGTTGCTGACCTGCAGCGGGCCCTGGACGTCAAGTTCACCACAGGTCAGTGGCAGGCCATGCCTACGAAGGGCGCTCTGGACGCCATCGGGAAGATCGTGTTGCGTGCATCGAATCAGGCAGTGCGCTGGTCTGACTTCTTCAGTGTTTGTCAGGCCATCGGTGAGCCTGTCAGTGCTTTCTTTGTGCGGTGTGCCCAGCGCGCCATGGATTGTGAGTTCCAGTGTCCCCAATGCGAGTGTAACCTCTCAGAGTATATGCTCTTGCGTAAGGTGATGGTAGGTCTAGGTGACTCAGCCCTGAAACAGGAAGTGTTTCGACAGTGCCATAGATAGATAGATAGATAGATAGATAATTTATTGACCACAATTTACAAAGCTTGTGCAACAACACATAATCAGTTACATGGTCCACAAAAGTGTTTTAACAGTAAAGTTTACAAAAAACTGTTTCTCACATGCGCACATATAATCCTTCAAATCTACTTTCTGATAATAAGGTCTTGAATCATCACTCAAACACTAAAATGTAAGAAATTTTTCCTTTTACAAAAATCAGTGCAATAATTAGGCCGCGGTCACATGAGCAACTTTTCCGTCAATATTCAGGCTGCAATTATTCAGCAAAGGCAACACCTTGCCGTGTTTTGGTCACACGGACTTTCAGAGGTAGCAATAATTTGAATGGCAATTTTGGCTTCTCAAGATGTATCTGAAGAAGCGTCTTTGGAAAAATAGGGAGAAACTGGTTCACAAATAGGGTGGTGAATGATTGAAATGGATTCTTATGTATCAGACATATAACATTCAACATTCAACATCAAAGTGATCAATAATAAGTTGGTATCCCCAAAGACTACTCTATACTGGACTTGCTACTCATTTTGGGCTATTTCCAGTGGAGGCCAGTTTTGCGGTTCCTGCCATTTTCGAACATCACTCCCTTTTCCCTTCCTATGGTTTATCAGTATATATGATATACCGTTATCTTCGTAAATGTTTGTTCTATAATATTATCAAATAAAAAACAGTAAAATGCAATAAAGAAATGCCATTATGAGAGAGTTAAGAAATATGCATGAACTTAATATTCACTTGAACTCATCGCCATTTAATATTTTGCGAGAAAACATTTTAGATGCTAACGATAGAAAGAAGCGGATTTTCATTAGCTTTCCATTGCTATATTTCGTTTTCTGATCAATTAATCATAACCATAGATAAATTAGCGTTAACTAAAAAAAATACATCATCTATCGGGATAATTACCCGATGGATGATGTTATTTATTTAGTTAACGCTAATTTATGCATGGTTCTAATTCATTTATCAGAAAATGAAATATAGGAATGGAAAGCTAATTAAATTTCGCTTCTATTGATATGTTGCATGTAAAAAGTCTTCACGCAAAATATCAAATTGCGATGAGTTTAAGTGAATATAAGTTCATGCATATTTCTTCAGAGTCTCATAATGGAATTTCTTTAGTGTATTTTACAGTTTTTATTTGATAATATTATAGAACAAACATTTCACGAAGATAACAGTGTATCATTTATACTGATATGCCATAGTCTACTGTATTTATGGAACACTATTTTACTTGCCGATACGATTGATGATGTTATGTTTTTAGTTAACGCTAATTTAGGCATGATGGTAATTCATTTATCAGAAAACGAAATATATCAATGGAAAGCTAATGAAAATCCGCTTCTTTCTATCGCTAGCATCTAAAATGTTTTCTCGCAAAATATTAAATGGCGAAGAGTTTAGGTATATATTGAGGTCATGCATATTTCTTCACTCTCTCATAATGGCATTTCTTTAGTGTATTTTACTGTTTTTATTTGATAATATTATAGAACAAACAGTTACGAAGATAACGGTATATCATATATATTGATAAACCTTAGGAAGGGAAATAGGGGTGATGTTCTAAAATGGCAGGAATCGCAAAACTGGCCTCCACTGGTCATGGGCGGGTTGGCGCGGGGCACGAGTAGCAAGTCCAGTATAGAGTAGTCTTTGGTATCCCCTAAAAAATTTAGTTATTAATAGACCGTCAACAAGGAAAATGTATACCAGCCATAACTCATTTAAATTTTTCTTGGTGTTTTGTATCCTTCAAATCGCTTAAAAATACGTACAAGAGTGTACAGAGCTTCACAATTCGTCTTGTAATCGGTTTTTGCCACTATGTAGCTATGTATTTCAGCTTCTGTATATTGAATTAGAGCGTGCATTAAAAATAAATGTCAAATAATATGCATTTGTGGTGGGAATTTAGTGACAATATTCTGGCAAGAATATTGTCACCAACACGAACATGCTCGTGTTCATTAGAACTCGCAATTATATCCGAGTTTGGGCCGCGTTTGCGTTGCCGGGTGTAATATTGCCAGAAAAATTGTCCGTGTGACCGCACCTTTATGAGCACTTGATGATGTGGAGAGCCTTAGGGCCTTCTGTGTTTCGTTTGAGGCGGCCCGGCGGGACGCTACCTCCATGCACGGCGGGAAAAATTCGCGCGAATGTGAGATGGCGGGCGTTGACGTCACGCCTGATGACGTCAGCGATGATGACGTCGCCTCCCGCCAGCTTGTGGTTGCCGCTTCGCGCCACAATTCCACATACACCCACAAGTCGTGTCGCTGGTGCGGGTATAAGCATGCTCCCGATAGAGCGTCCTGCCCCGCTCAGCATGCCACCTGTGATGCATGCGGGAAGCCTGGGCACTTCAAGAGGAGGTGCAAGAGCTACAGGAAGCGGGAGGTTGGCAAGGCTGTAAACAGTGTGACGGTCGGCGCCGCAGGTATCGCCCCAGAGCCACTTCTGCAGGTGCAATTAACACAGCAGGTGGGTGGTTAGACGTGTACCACCACAGCGGTGGCCGACACGGGAGCCCAGGTGTGTGTGGCTGGCCCCAAGGTCTTGGCTGGCCCAGCCCTAATATCATCGCTCGGTCTCCGGCCTGCGCTGTTACAGCGTCGGGCTGGCCTCAGAGACCTGGCCAAGATACCGCTGGCCAGCCTTGGAGCGGCGCTCTGCCACATCAGCCTCCCAGGGCGCTCAACACTGCAGGAGGTGCACTTTGTCAAGTCCGTGGAGTGCCTTTATCTCTTGTGCACCGCTTGTAAGGAGTTGGGGCTGGTACACAGCGACTTCCCACACACACCGCCGACCGTTGCTGCTGCGGAGATAACCTTAGATGTTACCGGCTGCCCCCCGGCCAGACCTCCCTCGCTGCTGCTGCCGCCGCTGGAGGAGAACGTTCCGGGGCTAGAGGAAGTTGAGGCAGTTCTCGTCGACAGCATTCAACACTGACAGGAACCCACTACCTGTCATGGAAGGCGCACCGCATCACATCCACCTACTGGAGGGCGCGCAGTCCCACGTCTGCCACACCCTTGCTTCGGTCCCCAAGCATTGGAGGGCTGAGGTTAAGCAGCAGCTCGACGATGATGTTAAAAGAGGCGTGATTCGCCCAGTCCCCGCGGGTGAGACCACGGAGTGGTGTGCGCGCATGGTGGTGGTGGCGAAAAAGTCAGGCAAGCCGCGCAGGACTGTAGACTTCCAGAAGCTAAATGCGTGTGTGAAAGCCGCCGCCGAAACGTGAAACACACCACACGCCGGCGCCCTTCGACATGGTGTCCGACATCCCCCCACACTCCTACAAGACGATGATGGACGCTCACTGGGGATTCCACCAAGTCGAGATTGATGAAGAAAGCAGGCACCTGACAACCTTCATTACCCCGTGGGGTCGCTATCAGTACTGTAGAACACCCATGGGGCATTGCTCGGCAACAGATGCATACACGAAGAGATTCGATGACGCCATCAAGGATTTCTCCCGGAAGCACAAATGTATTGACGACACCCTGCTCTATGATACCTGCATCGAGGAGGCGTTCTGGCACACGTTTGACTTCCTTGAGCTGTGCGCCAGGAAGGGCATCACTCTCAAGCCAGAGAAGTTTCAGTTCTGCCGTCGCGAGGCCGAGTTCGTTGGCTTCCACCTCGATTGGGTCACCTACAGGCCTGCAGATGATCGTCTAGCTGCCATAAAGAGCTTCTCCATGCCAGAACACCCCTCCATCACTGACGTGAGATCTTGGTACGGATTCGTGAACCAGCTGGCGCCCTTCCTTGCAACAGCCCCCATTATGGAGCCGTTCCGCGACCTCCTCAAGAAGCCCACCGGCAAGAAAGTGTACTGGGATGAGCAGCTGCGGCAGAAGCTCGAGCAGGCGAAGACCACGATATGTCAGTTGGCCAAGGACGGGCTGGCTTACTATGATCGCACCAGGCCCATTGTTGTTATTGCTGACTGGAGCAAGCTGGGACTGGGCTTTGTCATCCTCCAGCAGCACTGCCGCTGTTCATCTGTGGACGTACCATTCTGCTGCAAGACCGGCTGGCGCCTGGCGCTGTGTGGCAGCCGTCACTTGCCCGCTGCTGAGGCGGGATACGCCCCTGTGGAAGGCGAAGCGCTCGCCGTGGCTTGGTGTCTCCGCAAGGCTCGCCTATTCTTGTTGGCTGCCCTAACCTGACCCTGGTGACTGACCACCGCCCCCTGGTTAAGCTTCTGGGTGATCGAGCACTCATGGATATAGTGAACCCGCGGCTCTTCCGCCTGAAGGAGAAGACGCTTCAGTACCGCTTCACTATCCGCTACCTGCCCGGTAAAAGGAATTGTGCAGCAGACTTCCTCTCGAGATACCCTGCACTCAAAGCGCCACCCGATGGACAGGATGAAGAGCAGGGGGAGGAACTGGCAGGGGCAATGGCTGCAGCCACCGTGGCAGCCCTGAACTTTAACGAGTGTCTCACCCTGGATGAAGGAGTGGTCCTTCAGGCATCACAGCAGGACCCGGCATACCAGTTGTTGGTGGCTAAAGTGCTGGCAAGCGACTGGCATCCCCACAGAGCGCAGGAGATTGAATGCCTGCGGCCATTCTACGGTGTCAGGGATAGATTGTCGGTGTCACGTGGCTTGGTGACCTACGTATACGACCAAGAGCACGTGCGTTTGGTTATCCCTGAGGAGCTGCGCCATCAAATGGCAGCAAACCTGCATGCAAGCCACCAGGGCCTGGACTCCATGCTCAGAGGGCCAGGCAGACGGTGTACTGGCCAGGCCTGGAAGGGGATTTGCAGCACCACCGGTCCTCTTGCGACACCTGTAACGCCTACGCACCATCACAGCCACCTGAGCCGCTGATCCTCACGCCAGCCCCTGAGTATCCCTTCCAGCAGACAGTGGTGGACGTCTTCCAGCTGGACGGGTGCTCATACTTGGCTTATGCTGACAGGCTAACTGGCTGGCTTGAGGTAGCGCAGCTGTGGACAACCTCGACAAGATTGTGAGCCAGCTGAGGCTCTACTTTGCGAGATGGGGCGCGCCTGAGCAAATATCGACGGATGGCGGGACTAATCTAGTGAGTGAAGAAATGACTGCCTTCTTCGAGAGATGGGGCGTCACTGTGCGCCTCTCCTCTGCTCACTACCCGCAGAGTAACGGGCGGGCAGAAGCTGCAGTGAAATCTGCGAAGAGAATGCTGCGGGGTAACATAGGAGCGAGCGGAAGCCTCTACAGTGACAAAGTTTCTCTCGCTCTGTTGCAGTACCTAAATACTCCCCTCCGTGGTATTGAGAAGTCCCCGGCGCAGCTGGCAACGGGCCGTCAGCTACGTGATGGTGTTCCTGCCATCTCGCAAAACTTCAGGGTGGACGAACATTGGGGGCGCACACTGCGTGAACGAGAACGGCAGGTAGCCAGACACAACAGTGAGGTGAAGGATCACGCAAGTGGGCGTTTTCGCTCCACCATCACCCCTACCCCTGGTAGCGGTATGCTGGTGCAGAATCAAGCTAATAAGACCTGGGACAGGTCAGGTATTGTTGTAGAGGAGAGAGACAACAGGCAATATCTAATAAAGCTTGATGGAAGTGGCAGGCTGTCGCTACGTACGCGCAAGCACCTCAAGCCGCTGCCACGCCCACATTCCAGCTCAACAGTACCTCCAAGGTCGCGGTGGCTGCCACTATCACCGCAGGATCACATGCCGCTGCCAACTCCATCCGGCATCTCGCTGATACACACTCCCGCGCCCAGCCGCCCTCGCCGCTGTGTGGCCTGGATGGTTAGATGACTATGTTGAGTGAAGGTGGTTTAGTGTTAAGTATGAGGACATGTTATGTGTTATGTTACGTTACTAGCACTGCGGGCAAAGATGTGTTTTACTATGTTGATGTACAAGAATGATAGGACGTGTACTAGCCCGTCAGTATTTATCTAGCATAGGCACCTGCGTTATCATTTACTTGTGTAACGGGCCATCATGTTTTCTTTGTGGTTTTGTTACACTGATTATTCATTGCCATTGTCTTGCCACTGTATAATCTCCGGGGAGGGGAAGTTGTAGGATGTACTGTATGGTGAGCGCTAGCATCCCTACATGGGGGAGCAGGGCAGGAACCCAGCAACAAAGGTAGTTGCGCCAGCAACGACCATCTCTCCGAACTTCTTTTCCTAACGACGAAAGCTACAAAGCCTCCCTTTTCGGTCGTTAACGCGTCCGAAGGCGCTGACTGGCTAAGGCGAGTAATGACGTCATCAAGCGCGTCATCAGTCACCAGCCAATGACAAACAGTTTTTAAAACTTCTCGACCAATCACAAGTCAGCGAGACATATTTCCGGACAAGAATGGCATGGCAGACTGCCTCTCCCGCCTTCTTTCCCCCGTCATCTCAAACTAATTCTCGTTTTATTCTGAATGCTGCGTTTTAAGGAGTTGTAATGTATCAGATAGTAAGATGTATAAGTAAGGAGCCTGTGTTGCTAGTGTTTTGGTGGTAGAAGGTGTGTGTGTGGGTTGAAATAGTGAATATTTGTGATATGGGGAGGCCCCGCGGCAAGGCCTCTCCGTCACTCTGCCCCGCCATCAGTCACATCATCATAACATCTTTAAAATTACCCTTATTTAGGTGACACGGTGCTACATTGATTTAGATAATGACAAGTATATATAACATCTCACCATAATCACTAAGTTGTATAATAACGAGTAATAAGACGTTTAATCCTGCCCAAACTTACAGTGGCGGAGGAGCTGGCGGCTCCAGCCGCCACACTCAAAAGTTTTGAGTAAAAACTCGCAGTTATCCGCCTCACCTGTTGCCTTCCTAGAAAGACAGTCAGCTCCCAACGCCTGTGATAGCACCATAGGATATCACCAGGGATCATAGGCTTCCTCAAGGGGTTCTCGCTCCCCTACTAAATATTACCAAAGACATCCATCTCCCTTGGTGAAGTTGGTGTTGATATCCACCTCACGGGCTTCATCATGCTGCTGCTGCTGCTGCTGCTGCCGAAGGCCGCGCTGCCAGACGTAGATGAGTCCCTTGCTTGTATTTCATCTCTTTACTCAATATATATATATATATATATATATAATATATATATATAATATCCATCCAAATGCAATCATATGTCTACATTCACCTATAAAAAAGATATTTCATAGCATACCAAGCAATAATGAGCATGCCTGGAGACTTCCGACCTCTGCTAATACCGGTCTTGAGCAGTCGTTGGCCAATGTGCACGTTAACGACGAAACCGACGACTTTTCCGCGCTGTAGGTTCCGTCGTTGGACTAACGACCAAAAAAAGGTCTTTAAGTGTTTTGTGGCTTCTGGCCCAGCGCCAGTTAGACTCGGGATCGCTAAGCACGTAGACGTGCTGCTCTGTACGCTCCAATAAAGATAGACTACGGCTTCCTGTGTGTGTCTCTCATCTAGACACCCCTTGATCAGCATGTTCACGATTGCTTATCTCATCAACCCCGTACATATCATACACAAGTTGATCTCATAGGAATCATCAATTGTTGTTGAATAATAATAGAAATAGTGACAGCAGCATCCCCAATGAAGGACAGCTACAGTGTCGTGAATAACTGTTTGTGTTTATGCAGGGGTCACTATTGTAGCTGGTTTGTGGGCCCAGCTGAGGACGCTGATAGGGAGTCAACAGCCACCTCTGCCTAGGGTAGCCACTGTCTCCTTGCAGATGACATGCAGGAGGAACATGGCCACCCTCAAAGAGTGTGAAACTCTCGCGTAGAATCCGTGACTCACGCACTGATCCCGGCCACTATGCTACAATGTCCAGAAATCTGTAGTTTCTATCCAATACTACATGGACGTTGATGGTGTGCTGGCCTTGGCTGTTCACATACTCGTCGGCGTATTCCCTCGGGGCAACAATTCGCACCTGCGTTCCGTCTATGACGCCGATCACGTCGCTCATGCCTGCAACCTCCACAAACTCCCGCTTGTTGGCCACAGTTTCCTCTGGGGTGCGGGGAAACTTGATGAACTGTCGGAGTACGCCAATGGACGAGAGTGCGTACACTGTTTCCTTAACCGTTCTGCTTATGGTTTGGTGTGACAGGCCCAAGGCATCAGTGCGGCAGCGCTGCATTTTGCCCGTGGCAAGGTATCTCAGCGTTGTCATCACCTTCACCTCGGGGGAGATCGCCTGGCTTCTAGCCGTGGGCTTTGAGAGTGCATCGCGCACCAAGGCAGTCACAAACAGAAGCCCTGCTCGGTCCAAGCGGTATCGCCTGATGAATTCTGCATCACTATGAACCTCTAGTACATCTTTCCTCTCACAAAAGGTTTCCGGGAGACGCTGGGGCACTGCTGCTGCCTCGGCCATGGCTCAGAATTTCAGATCAGAGGCGCGAGGCGCGTAGTCGCGAGACACAACAAACCTGTGATGATATGTTGGTATAAACCTTTTCTACAGCTCCCATTTATTTTCCTCAAACTTATTTTTAACTCAACTATTGGTCATGTGTTTGTGGTCGTGTCTTTAGAGCTCGTTTTGCATTTCAATCAAGAACATAAGAAAATAAGGAAGCTATAAGAGGCCGTGAGACCTACACGAGGTAGTTCCTGTTTCTTATCACTACCTACATCATAAGAACATAAGAAAATAAGGAAGCTACAAGAGGCCGCGAGGCCTACACGTGGTAGTTCCTGTTCCACATCCACCTTTCATCTCCATCCATGAATGTATCTAGCCTCCTTTTAAAGCTCTCTAATGACTCCGCACTGACCACCTGTCGACTGAGTCCATTCCAATCATTTACCACCCTATTTGTGAACCAGTTTTTCCTTATTTCTTTTTTAATTTACCCTTTTCCAGCTTGAATCCGTTACTTTCTTGTTCTACCCTGGTTACTAGCCGTAAGAACTTTTCCTACCTCTCCTTTAGTATATCCCTTTATCCACTTAAAAACTTCTATCAGATCGCTCTGCGTCTCTCGAGTGAGTGTAAATTTTATAGCTTCAATCTCTCCTCATAACTAAAGTTACGCATCCCTTGAATCATTTTGGTCATCCTTCTCTGCACTGATTCTAACAAGGCTATATCCATCCTGCAATATGGAGACCAAAACTGAACCGCATAGTCTAGGTGAGGTCTGACTAAAGCCAAATAAAGCTTTAGAATAACTTCAGAACTTCTACTTTTAACACTTCTGGTAATGAATCCTAACACCGTATTAGCTCTATTTCTAGCCACAATACATTGTTTTCTAGGTCGGAGGTCTGAGCTCACCCTCACTCTCAGATCTTTCACCTTCTGATCTTTTCAGCGATACATTGCGTATGGTGTATCTATTACCAGGGTTTTTTCTTACCAACATTCATAACGCTGCACTTATCAATATTAAATTCCATCTGCCATCTGACTACCCACTCATTAAGTTTATCTAAGTAATATGCTAACTATGCTAAGAAGTTTATCTGCAATATGCTTACATCAGACTGTGATCCAATAATCCTACCTGCCTTAAAGTAATCGTCCAGACCATTTCATCATTCCTGATTTAATGCAGTCAAAATATAGCCATGATCGAGTATATCAACAATATGTTGTCACTTTTTGCATCCAGTCACCCATTTTTAAATGATCCGCATTCAAAATCTGTAAATTCCCCGTGCTCTCAAAACACAACTGGCGACCAGCAGACGACGCACCACGGCTCGGCGACGTCACAGCAGAAGCCTCCCAGCTCTGCCTGATACAGATGCGCGGAGACTCGGAGAAAAATGTAGTACTTGGGGAATTTTGGGTGTTTCTGATATTTTTTTTGTGCGATGTGGCATGTACTTGCATCCTGTGTGGGTGCAGCGGGGGGGCTGTGCCTTTCTCGAGAGCTTAGCACCTATTTGTAACCTGTGCGGCGACGATATATGTGTGCAGACGTGTGGAGCGGCGGGTAGTAGCGAGGCCACCGAGATGAGAGGGCTCACTATTAACCGCCGCTCCACACGTCTGCACACATATATCGTCGCCGTGTGGGTTGTGAATGGGTGCTAAGCTCTCGGGAAGGGCACAGATTTCTTGCTGTGCCCATGCAGGATGCAAGTATGTGCCGTGTCGCACAAAAAATATATCAGAAGCACCCGGGATTCTTCGGGTACTGTATTTTTCTCTGAGTCTCCGTGTGTCTGTGTCGGGCGGGGCTGGGAGGCTTCCTGCTGTGATGTCGTCAGCAAGTTTCGCGCCACGGCTGGAATGTGGCTGCTGTTTTTCCCGCGCTTTTTACAAAAGTCATGTTTTTAGGGAAATAAGGCGTGGAAATGAATTATTTTTTGTGGATTAGGTATTTTGAATGATCATTCAACATAATTATGCAAAGAAAAAATGGGTCTGGACGATTACTTTAAGGGTGGTTCACACTAGCCAAATGTCGGCGAACATAGGCTGAGTTTACTCCCCTCAGCCTATTTTCGCCGACATTTGCCTATTGTGAACCACCCTTAAATCTCCCAAGAAGTATTCGCCGGAAAAACCGACACCGCACGATCAGTCTTTATCAGCTGAGTTGCCGATAATTTTCGCACGTCAAATTCAAACAAACGCAAAAGCCAGCACCACCCGCTCCCCACTCACCCCAATAATTGGTATAATTTCGGTTTGGGCACTACAAATTAACAATTTTAACTTACATCAACGGGTAGATCTTTCCATCTTTACTTTGAATCCCAATTTCCCATGGCAAAGGCGATACATATAATACCGAAAATCTTCCATTTTAGCTACAGCCAGAAACGGTTGTTAGGTTAATTAAATCAGATTATGTTAGGTTAGACGTGGAATTTGATTTAGTAGATGATATCAATGAAAAAATGACGATTCATGGTTGAATGTACACTGCAAATACTGTTAATGGCGGGGACGCAGGAACAACAAACCACCATTTGTTCCCCGGAACGAATTGCGTGTGTGAACGCAATCTCGGCACTCGGCCGAACAACACCAACTTTCCCGGCGCTAAAAAGTGCTGACATTTTGGCCAGTGTGAACCAGCCTTAAGTATCATCAGCAAACTGCTGATATACACTGCTAATCCCCACTATCCAAGTCGTTGATGTAAATAAAATAAAAAAATTCAAATATATTTTCTTTCTTCTGTTTGTTCACTGTTGTCCTTTTCAGTAACAAAATTTCTGGAATGTGTCCTGCTTTCTCTGTATGGTTGTTAAATAAATGAAAATGCATATTAGCGTACTGGTTATATATTTATGTGTTAATCAATACTAAGACAGGATGTCCGAGTGTCTGAGTGTCTTGTAGCGGATGCTGAATGCTGACACCTTTTCCTGAGGTAGACACTCGCCTGGTTCCAGACTGCACGCACAAGTTTGTGTGTGTGTCATCTCAGCGCTCTGCCCAAGGATGATGACGCTTACGAGAGTGCAACAGGCCTGAGAGACATGTCCACCGGAACCTGCCAGTTCCGGTAGCTTTCCTTATATGCGGCAGACGCAGCGAGAGAAGACAGAGAGACAGAACACAGAGATCACCAGGAGACGTGTTACCTTGCGCTCCTACTCACCACACCTTCTGTGTGTCTGTGTGTACCCCACACCTGGGGGTGTGGAATACCTTGTCACAACATTAACAGTTCTGGCTCTGTCTATTAGACACAAGTTTTCATTGGCCGTTACTTAACGAACTGCGTGACATTATTAATGTATAATCTCACAGTGTACAGATATGTATATATATCTTGATATTATTGTTCTGGTACTTTATATTAACAAGCCTTTATAAAACAACCGCTCGACCACGTAAGCCCATACATACCACTTATTTGACGTGTACCTCTGGGCAACGAAGCAAGTTACCAGCCCGTTCAAGAGGGCGTCATCCTGGCAATCACCCCTTTACAGGTTAGCTAACCAGTATCAACATGGAGTTGAACCCGTTACACCGTAAAATAACCATACTAAGAAGGGTAACATAATTGGTGAAATAGCGGTGGAATGAGATAACATTACATCACGCATAGTGTTGCGTTACAAGACATAATGGTAATGTCTTGTAACATAAAAAGACGACAACGGTGGTATGTGGCAACATCAAATTGTAATATAAGTTACGTGCCTTAAGGAATAACTGGACGAGTATATATAATTAATACACGTGAAGAGGTGGAATATACCATGAACAAGTGAACAAGTAAACAAAAGAAGCTTGAGAGAGAGACAAGCGAGAGGTAAGAGAGTGAGAAGATTGCTCAATCATGCTGTGTCAAAACCTGACCTCGCGGAAGCGAGTCAGCACTCCTCTTGCCATTGTATCAGTCATGCTCCATCCACCACAAATTCTGTATATAGAAGGAGGACAAGATCTCTTGCATTAATGCTCTGGGACTACAGATTTTTCAAGAGGACAAGAACGAGGACGACGACGTTAGAAGGCTTTTATCATGGCACAGACGGGAGGACAAGATTTGAAGTTTTATCATGAAGACAGGACGAGAGGGACAACTAGCCGACTCTTTAATTTCCAATACTTCCAACTCAGCAAATCCTTGTCAACAGCCAGCCTTACAGCCAGCCAGCCAGTCAGCCAGTACAGTCAGCCAGACAGCGCCCCGAACAGCCAGCGCGGCCAGCCTGTCTAGTCATCACACCTCGCATCTGTAACAACGCCCTTGGGAGGAACCCTTCTGATTCAGCAGTACGGAAGGACTTGCCTGTGCTGACTCTAACACAAGTTAGTGAGTATACAACATCTAGCTGACCTTACAAGAGACACTTTAAAAAGCCACTCGTTTACATAAATAACACTTAGTGGTGAGATATGTATTTTCACATTTGTTTTTGCTAAATAGCCATGTGAAGAATTTCAAGTAATTAATTTGTTAGTTATTTTTCTATAGATGTTTTAAATATGCTTACCGCTAATATTTCATAATTTTTGTAATTCTTAATAATTTGTTAGCTTCCCAAAGATGTAATATATATATTCAATTCTCCTTCTTGAATTGCCTTAAAAGCCAGGAGATGGGAGATAATAGTTAACTTAATTAAAGTTTTACTTATGATTTATTGACTCTTAAACAAAAGTTAGAATGTGAGTGAATATTTGCTAGTATGTATAAGTATAGCAGATGTACTCCTAGTCTCTGAGGAAGCAGGAAATGACAGTACAGGGAAATTAACCTTTTGTTTGAGGAATTAACTCTTGAATTGAGGGATAACTGTAATCACCTCCGAGTACCTCCGTTTTTAACATAAAATAACCTTACTGCACCTCAGATAATCTCCTCTACTACTCAAAGTCTAATTCTAACACATCCGTTGCAGGTAGTATTTTTGTTTTTGCCCTGCCGAAGACTCTTCCTCAAGCCACTAGTGCTATTTGCCAAGTTTATCTGCCAGGAAATATTTTTGTCTATGTAAGGATATTATAACACAAAAACTATTAATTTAGCAGCCAAGTGCTACAGGCACTCGTGTCAAAAGAGATTAATTACTGCCATTGGCACTCTTTATGCACATTTTATTGTTTAGAAGATTATTCTAGCTGAAGGCAGCTCTTATCACTTCTTAGAGAATGATTAAATAAATAATACTCTGATATGCAATGAAATAACATACATGAATATCTTAACGTGAAAATTTATATTGCAGACCCGGAGTCTATATTTTTATTAGCTGAGAAGCCGTACTCCGTAAATAATAGGTTCATAAATAACAAAATAAAATAAATAAATAAAATTAATAAACTCTTAAAAGCAGCAAATGCCAATGTCAAGGGAAGTTACTGCCATTTTTTTTTTTGCACTCCCAGCACAACATTTTTGATTGAGTTATAATACTATTTGAGCTGAAATCAGTTCCTATCACTTTGAGGTGGTATGCAAATAATACATATGCATATCTTAATGTTGTGATAATTTTTAGTACCGACCCGGAGTCAGATTTTATTAGCATTACAAGCCGTATCTACTCCTTAAGTTTAAAGAAGCAGGTTTTAAAATATAAATAATAAATAAATACTGCCAGTGCTATTACTCACGTGCTCAAGGCACTGCTGTGTTTTATCTTCACTCCACACTTCGTGTTATTAAGTGACTACGCGGTAGAGTTTTGGCAAACGCACTTCTTAATATTTGCAGGGATATTAACACATTACTAACAGACTTTGAGTTCATTTTTATTCTAATAACTCATGTTTAGATTCTGTTGTAAAGTATTTTACCAGTTTATTGATGACCTTAAGTGTACTGTCCTTATATCAGTTACTCCTGTAATACCAAAACATTCCTCTTTGCTATGTTGTCATGTAAACCCTCACCTTGTATAGGTATTTGTAAGGATTGGCAAACACTGAGAATCGGTATAGATACACAACGATGTAACACCAGTTAGGTATACATGTCTTATACAATGCGAGGACGCATTGTTATAAGGGGAGAGCGATATTAGCGTACTGGTTATATATTTATGTGTTAATCTATACTAAGACAGGATGTCCGAGTGTCTGAGTGTCTTGTAGCGGATGCTGAGTGCTGACACCTTTTCCTGAGGTAGACACCTC
Organism: Chionoecetes opilio; assembly: GCA_016584305.1. Lineage (NCBI taxonomy): Eukaryota > Metazoa > Arthropoda > Malacostraca > Decapoda > Majidae > Chionoecetes > Chionoecetes opilio. Next base: position 697,057 of record JACEEZ010000540.1, read on the forward strand.
GCCCTGGTTCCGGACTGCACGCACAAGTTGTGTGTGTGTCATCTCAGCGCTCTGCCCAAGGATGATGACGCTTACGAGAGTGCAACAGGCCTGAGAGACATGTCCACCGGAACCTGCCAGTTCCGGCAGCTTTCCTTATATGCGGCAGACGCAGCGAGAGAAGACAGAGAGACAGAACACAGAGAATCACCAGGAGACGGTTTACCTTGCGCTCCTACTCACCCACACCTTCTGTGTGTCTGTGTGTACCCCACACCTGGGGGTGTGGAGTACCTTGTCACAACATTAACAGTTCTGGCTCTGTCTATTAGACACTAGTTTCATTGGCCGTTACTTAACGAACTGCGTGACATTATTAATGTATAAATCTCACAGTGTACAGATATGTATATATATCTTGATATTATTGTTCTGGTACTTTATATTAACAAGCCTTTATAAAACAACCGCTCGACACGTTAAGCCCATACATACCACTTTATTTGACGTGTACCTCTGGACAACGAAGCAAGTTACCAGCCCATCAAGCGGGCGTCATCCGGCAATCACCCCTTTACAGTGTTAGTCAACCAGTATCAACATGGAGCGAACCCGTTACCCGTTAAAATAACATACTAAGAAGGGTAACATGCAGAGCACAGCCACGGCGACACACGTGAGCCGCCACACACACCGGTAAGGGTAAAGTAACAATGCCAGGGAAAGGAAGACTCACCGATAAACCATCTACGGAAGGACAGGGGAAATAATGGGTTGCGACTATTTCTTTTTTATCGCAACATCATGTACAGGGGTGTTTCACAATTGTTGAAACAATACGATCGGGCACAAATCAAGGACCACATTTGATAGAGTATGGTGATTACATTAATTTTATGATAGGTAAAAGAATAACATTTTAGGATCTGCAACCATTTAGCCTCAAACATGAACCAAAAATGTCAGGACGGGCCCTAGAGGACATGCTCCAGATGTCCGCCGTTCACTCCGAGGCATTGTTGAACGCGCCGTGCAAAGTTGTGCACATTCCTCCTGGATGATCGCCTGAATCTTCTCAGTGATGGCTGCCTTCATTGCAGCAATGGTGCGACGGTTACCCTGGTAGATGTTGTCCTTGAGGAACCCCCAGAGGAAGAAATCTTGGGGGGTCAGGTCAGGCGAGTGAGGTGCCCACTTCACTTCAGCTTTGCGGCTGACGAGACGCTCCCCAAACTTTTCACGGAGCCAGGCCAGGGTGACATTAGCAGTGTGAGGAGGAGTGCCACCCTTGATGAGGAGGAACAGTGGTTCCAACAGGATGACAACTGACCGTCGCAAGAGTCAAATTGATGAGATTATAATTGATGCACATTTTTTTCATCATACGATTTGTTATCACTTACAATTTTTTTTCGTCCCCACAATAATTTAATATGAGGCGGTTATTTTGCAGTTTCATCCAACCAAGTAATATTCGATGCAACGAATTTTTCTAGTGCTTTAGGTCATTAATGATTGGGGAAGCGGATAATAATAACCCGCATGATACGAAAAAGTAACAACTCTTTGTCGTACACCAAACCACAACACTATTGGTAAGAAAATAATTTGCAAAAAAACTATATTAAGGTTATAAATGAAAAAGGAAGTATATTTCCGATATTTGAAAAGGTAGCTAATGGCATGTCTTGGCCAAGAAATATTGGCCAATCCTTTTGCAAAGTGCGTGAAAGGGAAGGCACAGAGTGTGTATGCCGCCCTTTCTGAAGGGTAGGCTAATGAATATGAATTTTTAAAAAGTGCCATTCTCCAGGTCTATGAATGTGTTTCCCGAGTGTATCGCCCGAGATTTCGTGCTTTCCGTAAATCAGCCAACCAGACTCATGTAGAATTTGCCAGAGTTTTGAAAGATAGTTTTCATCAGTGGTTAAGAGCAGAGGGAAAGGGGTCAGACTTTGACCAGTTAAGTGAACTAATTTTGCTTGAAAAATTCAGAGAGGCGTCTCGCAGGAGGGCCCCTATGTATCTTCATGAGAAAGATGTTAAACGTTGGGGGAGGATGCCGCGGTGATGGCGGAAAATTTTACTTTGTTTCATCGAGGCCCGTTGGAGACGCCCTCTCTCTTTACGAGGGGGAGGAAGGGAACGTCCGCATGTCGAGAGAGTTGTACCTGCGAGAGTTGTCCCTCCCACTTATGGGAGAGTTATAACCGGGCCGTACCTTACGTGCCTTTCAGATCACGTGTGGAGTGCCACTATTGTGGCTACACGGGGCACCTCGCGCAGAAGTGCTGGAAAAAGGCGAAAGATGTGGCAGACTTTAAACCTGTGGTGTAGCATCCGTGAGCCAGGGCGCCAGCATGTGATGTTAGTGATGGTGAAGGGAACGATGGTTTGCTCAATGGAGGCATTAAAAATGTGTCCGGTTAGGCACGGTTAATTTGATTTCCACCCTCAGTGATCGACGCTCGCGGTTTGTGTAGTGTCGAGTAGGCGCTGTGTTATCGGGAGGCTCTGTTCTTAATGGCGCTGAGAAGGACCCAACTCTTTGCACTACCAAGCGTGTTTGTCTCCAGGTTCTGTGAGCTCCCAGGGGGGGGAAGCAAACTTACCATTTTAGGGATTCAGCGGTGCTTGCAATCCCTTATCTTGCAAGTCCTTGTCCCCGTGGAGGAAAACGGTAAAATAGCCCTAAGGTCACTTGTGTGGATTTGAGTCAGTGCCGCGCTCGCTGAAGTGAAGTTGAGCTGTGGCTAGTTAATGGGCCCCGTTGTTAGTATTGGCTGGTTGATCAGCTTCCGGTACTGGTGTGGATTTCGTGCTGGGGAACGATTTGGCGGCGGGAAGATGAGCCCCCGCCTGCCCTGTACTGGAAATCCCGCATGGCGCACCATTGAGGTGCTCATGAGTAATCTTGAGCGAGAGGAGCCTGAACTTTTTATCTGTGTGTAGATGACCAGTGCTATGGACGCCTCGCGGGCGCCGCCATGAAAGACGAGAGGTCTCGGCGAGGAGTTCCTGATGTGAGTATAAGAAAAGGTCTTGGTCTCGAAGTTTCTTCGAGGATGTAATTGAACCCGTCAGAGTCATAGCCATAAATAGCCGTGCAAGCCCCGAATCGCCGCTCAACACCGTGACACTGAGTTGACCCAATGAAGGGAATTTGTTCATGGGTCTGATGGGTATTGGTCGGAGAATGAAGCCGAGTTTGAGATGTAAGTTAGTGGTGAAACTTACCCCGTGGCTAACGGTGCGCCCCTCGTTCCTCCCCCTTCCAGACTTTGAATGAGCCTTTGACTAGTGTTAGGAGTTTTGCTGACCCCCTCGAGGGCGTCCACAGTTTAATTGTTAGTCTCTTAACCATGTTGGTCATGGTAACGCTAGTATTTTGAGGCGGTGGCCTTTTGTGACACCCACTCCGCAGTATAAGTGTGTGCCTTGCTAAGGTGTTTTCACTCATTTTGTAATACCGAGGTTTTACAGGATGGTGAGCTTTGTATCACCCCAACCATAGGAAACTAGAGTTGGGTAAAATGTATATGTATATGTTGAATGAGTGTGTTTCCCCAGAGAGCTACAGAAAACCACCCGATCTGAGTGGCCTTGTGTGTGGCGCCAATGACGGATGTCACGCTGAGGTCCCTGGCGTGTTCCCCCCGAGTGCCGCGGACTTTGGGAAGGACACCACCCAGCCGTCCGGAGCTCGGGAGCAGTTGGAGCACCTGTCTGGGGTCGAAGGGGCGCTGTTCGCCTTCTGGCCCGATAGCCCGAAGGTGTTCAGGTCAGTCCTGACGCACAAGGCTGTGCCTCAGGTTGTTGATGTGGGGACGCCTTGCTCAGTGAAACAAGCCCATACCGCGCGGCAGTCCAAGAGCGGCTGAGGTTAGATAGAGCTTCAGTACAGCTGGGGCAAGGTGGTTTGGGTGCGGAGACCTATTGAAATATTCATATTTTGTGGTTGCTTAGTGAGTTGTATGTTGATGATGATTATATTTTAGTGAGATGTTGGAGTGAATAACATCGGGTTGTTGTGTAATATGTTTAAGTTATTTTTCTGGTACGAAAATTCTCACTACTAGAATTTTCTATTTTGACGGGGGAAGGTGTAACGAAATTCATATTTCCCGCGTATGTGTTTGTTGATGGTCAAGATGGGCCGGGCAGAGTGTAACCCCGCCCCCTTTGGAGGAAGTATGGGTAACGAGAGGTTTGCCCACCCACCGCCAGATAGGTCACCCATATAAAACGGTCCTTACCTTGCCTCGACCCCACTCCAATCTTTCCACTCGTATAGTGTTGTGTGAGGAGCCCTGTACGGCGTGGTCATACCACGGTGGGGGGGCTGTGTGAGTCCTCCCTTGCCTCCCCCTTGATACCAGGGTATATTTTGAGTATCTTGTGAAGTGTTTTTTCATCATTGATTAGTTCACCGATTCGGGTGGGCTGTATTTACGAAAGTGAGAGTAGAGGATGAGGTAGGTGAGGAGCTCAGTAAAGCGCTCTTTTGTGATTGGGCAGATAACTTCCGTAGAAGCGTGTGTGTTTTTTAAACGTTCAGTAGAAGCTTGTGTTATGCATAGGATGACTCAGTGGAGTCCTCTTGTTGTTATGTATAGACGCGCAGTAGAAGTGCTCTTAAGTGTTTTTGTGGTGTTGAGACTGGAAGTTTAAGAGAGACGAAAGTGAAGTGATGGATTTCTGGTAGCGTTGCGCGTGGTATCCCTCAATCTGCGAGTCTTTTGGTGACCGTGCATCAAGTGTTTATCTTTTTGTACCAAGTAATTTAGGAGTTAAGCGTGTTAATATATAATGATTTCATATGTTTGATCTTGTTTTTAATATCCTATAAGTAACTTAATTAGACCCACGTGTCCTGGGCATGGCCCTGGGGTTGGCGACCTTGTATCACCGACCGTGACAACACATTCATCTTCTGTTTTATAAAGCAAATACAGGTCCCTAATATTTCAGTTCCACAATCGTAACAATTGGTGTTTACATATTAATGTTTGGTTTGCAGGTGTGTATGGATTGATCGTGCAAAGACTATGCGCATTATAGGGATATATGCTGGTGATAAGATATGGCCCGTCTCCCAAAGCGCCCCAGCTTCCCATGCACGTCCTCCCGCCTCAGCAGCTCAGGCCCGGCGAGACGGGCCTGCAGCACACTGCGCTCACCAGACACACCGAGAGCTGAGGCCAGAAGAGGCAGGCGCCTGGTACGCTGCAGCCCACCGAGTACCACCCCTGGACGCCACCAGCAACAACCAGGCAGATGGCGCACTACGGCAGCCGTCTGGCGTCTGGCTACTGCACCAGAGATGAAGCTGCGTCGGACTTCGCGGTGCATGTGTGCGACCATGCGAGAATGCACACCCTCGCCCACTGGTTGCACTACCTCCTTGATTCCTGCCCCCGCCACCGCCCCCCAGAGTGCCCGCCCGTCGCCCTTGCCCGCCCAGTCCTGCGGTGGGGGGCTGCTGAGTGGGCCTGTGAAGGCATGGGGCCGCCCTCATGGTCCGCCACACACCCGAGAGACGTGATGTTGGTGTGTGCGAGCGCGCCCCCTCCCCGCTGACAATCACCCCACACGGCCCGGGTGGATCAGTGACGCAGGTGTACTCCACCATCACCACGCTCCACGCGACCCTCCCGTAGCTTGACGGTGATATCTCCTCACCGGCTGGCTGATGCCCGCTTTGTATTTTTTTTGCTGCTGCCTATGTGTTTTATGTACATACTTCCTGTACTATATATATGCCTGTATGTTTAATTGTACAATAAACCTTTACAAATCAACTATATATATATAGTATATATATATTATATATTATTATATTATATATATATATATATTATAATATATATATATAGATATATTATATATATATTATTATAGAGAAAAGGTAAAAAAAACTTTTTCAGACTTTTACCCAAGATATTCATTCACTTTCGATAACATTGAAAAAATACTGAAAATAGATGCAAATTCCATGTGCAGTATATTTCAATCTACTACCTGCCGACATGCCTACGGTACTTTCGCGGGGAAGCTTTAGTGTTAGTGTATGATTGATTCATATATCGTGATGATGTTAGTCTTTGATATATTTTTTAACCCTTCACGCCCATCTTTCTTTGCAGATAAATCGTCTGTTATAACCATAAAACTAACTAAAAATTTAACCTAAATAACTAATTAGCTATGGGACAAGGATATTAAACAGGTCATATCTCTATAATATTGCTTATGTTTATTAAAATCGTCGAATGGTGATTATATTACAATAAAAATTACGTTCTGGGCTTCAAGGGGTGAAGTGGCTGTATTACATTTTTTTTTCATCTAGAATTCTAGATATTACTTTAATAAATAATAACCCGATCGCATGTATTTATTGCAACTCCTTCACAAGCTCGGACACAGCGCGTTCACCCAATCACCAGCTGGTACAAGGGAGTTCATTTGGCATGAGTCTGCATGATGTAATGTGGCAGACAATAATAAAACATGGCATAGCTTTGGTGCTGGGACGATCTCTGAGCTCAGATGGCTAATGCTGAACGGTGAAATTCAAATTCATGACCATTATATTCCCGCCCAAACAGAGGCAGACACTATCAAAAGTTCAAAACAAGTTCTTGCCTCAGAATAAAGCAGCAGTGTACAGTGCTGGCGTCTTGGGGCGGACAGCTGAACAAGTCCCCAATGGGAGAGAGGAGGCTGGGGAGCTTTTGCACTGAATCAGGAATGCTTGCCATGTAGTAGTAGGCTATAGAGCGGTGATGATGATACACACACACACACACACACACACACACACACCACACACACACACACACACACACACACACACATATATATATATATATATATATATATATATATATATACGGGTACTCCGTGGTGTAGGGGAAGCACGCTCGGTTCACAACCGAGAAGTCCCGGGTTCGATCCCCGGGCGGAGCGGAAACATATGGGCTGTTTCCTTAAAACCCGAGGCCCTGTCCACCCAGCATGTGAATGGGTTCCGGGTGTTAGCCGGGGGTTTTGTGACCTGCTCTCCGGGGTGGTGGCTTCACCAACACTAAACACTAAGGAGAATGATAAAAATGTTGATATGGAGACGGGCCATACGAGCATTGCTCTGGCCTGTAAAATACAACTAGATGAATACACAGTTTACACACGTAACCATCACAATCACCACCACGCACAAGCCAGTGTGGCTATAACAAGTTCGCACAAAAGTTCACAAAACTTATTATTATAGTCTACCTTAAATTGTTTTCTATGATAATTTTTATAAGAAAATTCAAGTTTGTATTAGGAACTACGATAATAATTGTATATATATTTCTTTTTATTACATTTGCTGCAAATGTACATTCGTTGCCGTTTAATTAAACAAAATAAATACAATTAAATTCAAAGTAAATGTTCTCAATGTATAGTATTGATTTTTACTGTGTGATGAATATATATTTATATATTTGATATTAATTTTTTTTTTCAAACATAAATTTTTAGGTAATAATATATATTTGCACCTATGTCGTTACGAAAACTTTATTTTTTAACCAAATTTTGAACGCCTCTGATAGCGATCAGAGGCTTAATACCAAAAAGTTAATTATGGCAAGTTAAGAAAGTATGCAAAAAAAAATTACGTTGGGAAATTAAAAAAAAAAAAATAAATCGTGGTGCGCTGTTTCCCTGTAGCAGTGTAGCACGGAAACTAAACATAGGATTTTCACGAATATAATACCCAGTCAACAGACTATCGGGTCTCTCCACGGCTAGTCTGAAATTTTCCTCTTGTGCGCGTGACGTCAAATGCAGTCCGGAGGTCAGCCTCAGTCACCCCTCCGGCCCCTCCCACAAAAATGGTCGCCAGTCCTTGACAAGCGCCCGCGAACTCACACACACACACACACCTCTCTCTCTCTCTCTCTCTCTCTCTCCTCTCCTCTCTCTTCTCTCTCTCTCTCTCTCTCTCAACTTTTTCCTTCATTGCTATTGTTTAACATCCTCACTTCATCCTCTTACACTGAACTCACTACTAATACACAAGCTGTTATTCCTTTTATGCCTTGAACGTAGCCTTTTTCTCTCTCTTCTATTTTCCTCTCTAAAGTCTTTTGTATCCGTGATGTCTACGTCTACACTCTACACTACAGGAACTACCCACTGATCATATAACATGGATCGCGGATCTGGGCTAGCTGTGGCCGAGAAACTGAAGTCACCAGCCGCCATCTTGTCATAACCAAAAACAAATACATGGGCCGGCCAGGCAGTGGCTGGGTGCTGGCTGCTGGCATGTGATAGCCTATATTACCACCTACTACTACTACTACTACTACTATTACCACCTACTACCACTATTACCACCTACTACTACTATTAACACCTACTACTACTACGACTAAACTTCCAACCTAGTGCATCGTCGAACCTTCCAAGTCATTTATTTACGGTGATACACAGACAACAGGTGTGTTGCGAGGCCGTACAGGTGTGTAGTGACAGGTGTCTTGCGAGGCCGTAAGATGTTGTAGTGACAGGTGTGTTGCGAGGCCGTACAGGTGTGTAGTGACAGGTGTCTTGCGAGGCCGTACAGGTGTATAGTGACAGGTGTGTTGCGAGGCCGTACAGGTGTGTAGTGACAGGTGTGTTGCGAGGCCGTACAGGTGTGTAGTGACAAGTGTCTTGCGCGGCCGTACAGGTGTTAGTGACAGGTGTTGCGAGGCCGTACAGGTGTGTAGTGACAGGTGTGTTGCGAGGCCGTACAGGTGTGTAGTGACAGGTGTGGTGTATGTGGTAAAGCGAGAGGCTAAGAGTGCAGTGTTAGCCCCCGAGTGTGTGTGTGTCTGACCTAATGAGCGAACGCGCAGTTCTCGTCCACTATAACGGCGCCAGCCCCGTATCGCCGCGGCCACGGGTACGGCGCGAGCCACAGTGGTCCATAGAAGCTACTCTCGGGGATTACAGGAAGTTTAAATTAATCAAAAACCTTTGGCCTAATCAAAAAACCTTTCTTAATTAGGTATATTGAATTGAAAGTAGTTAAGTTTCGTACACTGATTTTGAGTATTTTCGTACATACCTGGTGTCGTTTCTTAACTCTAGTAGTCAAGTTCAACTCTGAGCTGAGTGTACGAAACGACTATGGTTTCATATAGACTACGAAACAACTTTTGGTAATAATGGACGAGAGTTTTGCGGTCGTTTTAAGAGACATCAACTATTTTTTCTTGGCCTACAATAGGTGCTTGTTGCAATGGAGATAGTTTTATTTTGCGCAACCCCCCCCCCCCCCCCCCCCCCCCCCCCAAAAAAAAAAATTAATATTAATGAAACCTAACCTAACCTTATAGGTTTTAATGAAACCTAACCTAGCTAACCTTAAAGGTTTTAATGAAACCTAACCTAACCTTATAGGTTTTAATGAAACCTTAACGGTTTTAATGAAACCTAACCTAACCTTTTAGGTTTTTTAATGAAACCTAACCTAACCTTATAGGTTTTAATGAAACCTAACCCAGCTAACCTTATAGGTTTTAATGAAACCTAACCTAACCTTATAGATTTTAATGAAACCTAACCTAGCTAACCTTAAAGGTTTTAATGAAACCTAACCTAACCTTATAGGTTTTAATGAAACCTAACCTAGCTAACCTTAAAGGTTTTAATGAAACCTAACCTAACCTTATAGGTTGTAATGAAACCTAACCTAGCTAACCTTAAAGGTTTTAATGAAACCTAACCTAACCTTATAGGTTTTAGTGAAACCTAACCTAACCTTAAAGGTTTTAATGAAACCTAACCTAACCTTAAAAGGGTTTTAATGAACCCTAACCTAGCTAACCTTAAAGGTTTTAATGAAACCCAACCTAACCTTAAAGGTTTTAATGAAACCTAACCTAACCTTAAAGGTTTTAATGAAACCTAACCTAACCTTATAGGTTGTAATGAAACCTAACCTAACCTTAAAGGTTGTAATGAAACCTAACCTAACTTTAACCACAAGGTATACTTTTTTTCTTTTTTTTTCTTCGCAAATAAAGCTATCTCCATTAGAACAATCCCCGCTTATTAGGAAGCGCTATGATCATTTGTATCATAACCGCACTCAGGTCTGCTTCCGTTCCCCACTAATTGTTAACATGTATAAAAAAATAATACTTATATCTATATCTACTTATATAAAAAAAGTATATCATATCCACCTTTATTTTTTTTTAACTAGTAGTTGGATGACTGGAGTGGGTAGATGGATTAAGAGTGGATGGGCGGGGTGGGGAGGGGGTGTGGGGGGGTGTGGGTGTGTGTGTGGTGTGGGGTCTGGGTGTGTTTGGGTTGTGGGTTGGGTGTGGGTGTGTGGGTGTGGGTGGGTGGTGGGTGTGTGTGTGTGTGGTGGGGTTTGTTCCACGGTGGAAAGATTTCCCACTTCGGGCCCTGGTCTTTTTGTACAGGACATACAGCAAGCTTGGCATGAAAAGGGCGATAACACGCTAGACGCAAGCACAGCTTGGCATGACGAGGCGATAACCAGCCAGACAGCAACGAGCCGCAGAAAAAAGGCTTGTTTTTGGTTAGGGCAAGATGGCGGACAGTGGCGTACCAGGAAAAAAAAATTGGGGGGGCTTTACCCCCCGGGGTGGTGATGGGCTTCCAGCGGGGGGGCCCGGGGGGTAATTTTGAAAATAAATCTTCCAGGGTAATTTTGGGGCCCCAAAAAGAAAAAAGTGAATTAAGTTTTAAATGAATGAACAAAATTAATATTTAAAACCATGCATCATCCCATTTAAACAAATTTGATAATATAAAGAAAAATTTTTTTCTTTTATAAAAATAAAAATTTGCCATTTTTCTCTCTCCCTAACAAACCCAAAAAGGGAAAATTGCACAATGTATGTTTTTTGGGTTTTGTTTCTCAGTAGGTTTTTATCTTGATAATAAAAAAAAAATTGGGGGGGGCTGGTCCTTGTTGGGGGGGCTAAGTCCCCCCTTGCCCCCCCGCGGTGACGCCATGATGGCGACAGTTGGAACCAAGGATAGTATATAGGGGATAAGAGAGTTCAATGGCCGAGGGTGAGGACAGGGGTAAATGGTTTTTTTTGCTGGGGAGGGGGGCGGGCGGGGCCCGGGCAGACTGCATACTGGGAGGACCAGCCCAAGACCAAAGACCTCAGTTCCTTTTAAACAAAAAATTTTAAAAATGGCCCCAATACTAAAGGTGGCAGTTGCTGTGTTTTTCGGCAAAAAAGAAGTACATCATCCGGAAAAGACTTCACCTCTTCCCAAGGACCCATAAGGTAGTAGGGGGGGTTTTGGGGTGATATGCAAAGGGTAAATAATGCTGATTTTAAAATACATACATGAAAAACACCCCTGCTTGTCGGCCCAGCTCCCCCCTCAAAAAATATGATTATTATCGCATTTCCGAGTTCGCAGACATTATATAAACATTAGGTAATTTTGCATAAAAATTTTACAATATTGAAAAAAACAGGGCAAATTAATGAAAGTATTACAAAAATCAAAAAAGGGCTTTAACTTACCGTGTCACCTGACGGACATAGTTAATTTTACCTGCATTATTGGATGAAAATTAGTTGTCTTGTGCTAACGTCACCTGGGTATTGCAGTGCCCATCCTAATTAGGTTTTCAGGAAAGGAACTTTTTTTGGGGGTATTTCCCAGATGAACACCGAATCACTTTGGTGGACGAAAATTTTTTTCTGGGTTTTTTTGTTTTTGGGAAAAAGTTCTCCCCAATTTGGAAATTTGGGGGGACCTGTGGGAAGCCTGTGGGAATCCTGGGGGACCTGTGGGTGGGGAAAAAATTTCTTTGGGAAAGACTAGTTTAAGAGTTGTGTATGGGGGGGGGGGTAAAAATTCCCTCGATCTGGGGAATTTTCCTTATATGTAGAAAAAATTTCCCCCTAATAAAAAAAAACCTAACCTAGGGGGGGGTTTTTACCCCCCGATAAACCTAACCAAACCTAACCCTAAAAAACCAAAACAATCTAACCAACCTCCTAGGGGGGGGGTTGGGGGGGTTTTTCTCGACACTTCGGTCATCATTCTGGGGGACGTCCGTTCACCTTCTCTGGCTCAAAAAAACCCCAATAAATTTTTTCCCAGCTCTGGGGAAAATTTTTCAACCATCCAACTAAAAAAACATGTGGTTGCGACGCTTTTTTTGTCCCCCACCCCAAATATCCCCCCCTTCCCCCATCCCCAACTTTTTTTTGGGAGGGGGAGAGGGGCAAACTCTAAAAAAACCTGTTTTTTTGAATAATGTGCTAACTTTTTTCTGTCGTAATTCTTTTTTTTTTTTTTTTTAGGTGATGGGGGTTATTTTTTTTGGGGGTGGGGTTTAGGTTGGTTGGGGTTGGTTTGTATAGGTATTATTTTTGGTTTGGGTTTCTTTTTTTTTTGTCTTTTGCAAAAAATAAAAAAAATATTAAAAAAGTTTGCGACAAAAACAGTTAGCGAATCATTAAAAACACAAAAAAACAACCAGAAAAAAAAATTTGGTCCCCAAAAGTGAGTTCGGTTTTTCATCTGGATATTTATCAAACTAAAATGGAATGAAAAGAAACAGGAAAAAAATGGTAAAGGTCAAAAAACAACTTTTAGAAAGGGAAGAATAGGCAGCTGTTATTGTGCAGCGCCAAGTTAAGGATTTAAACTGTAATATTAACTAGAAGGGACTTAGTACCATCAAAAACTAATCTAAAATAATCCAGTAATATGGGGCCTTAACGGCTTCTTCAGGGTCAATTTTATGCGACCTAACCATTTTTATTTTACCTTTCCCTTTTAAAAACCCACCAGGCTTTTCGGTGTCTGCAAAGAATGACAACTTTATAGAGGGGAAAATCCCCGCCCCCAAAACTTTCTTGCTCGACTCCTTGCGCGGATCTACGATCTTGCAGCTGTTCCATTGGATGGGAAAAACCTGGGGGAAGGTGTTGTTGTCTTTAAACTGATCTAAATTTCAGGTATGAGGGCTGGATTTAATAGAGGGGAAAATTTTTTTTGAAATTTGACTGTGTAGAACACTTTGGGGTTACCAACTGCTTTTCTCTCTAACTATTGGATGGGCATTGCAAATAGTTTTGGGGCCCCCAAAAAAAAAAGTGTTTCAACATTTGAAATTTTTTTCATTTTTTTCATGCTGTGCTGCTCAGTGATTCCTAATAAGGGAAATTCAGATTAAACAGGGAGAGCAAACTGCGTTAAATATTTTGGGCCCGAAAAGCAAAAATTTAGGAATACAAAATTATGTATAGCAATTTAGAATGATAATATTGTGCGGGTTTCTTGGTGGGGGAGATCTTATTACATATTTTTCCTAGGCTTGGATAAAGACCCATGTGGTGCCAAGGAAGGCAGCAGCACGGGGAAAAAAGAAGTAAGTCTTTCACCCAAAACCCGAGGCACAGATGGATATCACAGCCTTAGCAAAAGGTGGGAATTTTTTCATTCAAAATATTAAGTAGAAAATTAAAATCTGAATTGGGCCAAAAAGGGCAAGAAATATTTATGTTGATGAGGATGATAGAAAAAAAAAAAAAAAAAAGTATCAAAAAAAAAAAATTCCTCATCAGCAACAGATTATTTTGGCTTGCTTTTTTGTCATCATTTGGTACATGACAAGCATAGCTCCCTCCCAACATGTGACCATCCCTGGAAAATAACCACTGCCAGCATTTTCATAACAATTGAATTAAAGACATTTTTTTATGTAAAATTAATAATAAAAAAGAGAAATCTTTCAATAATGTATGCTTATCCACCCATTCCCTTACTCTGATTTCATTGATGACTCGATGATTCGGGAACTAAAAGCTGAAAGGTAAAAATTGATAGATGTTTCCCTTTAATTAAAAAGGGGTTTTTAACGAAATATGAACACCCAAAGGTCGTGGATACCATCCATGAAAGTGATTTACCACATTTTTATGTACCATAGGTCACCCACTAAGCATTCGTTGTATAGTTTTTTGAAGAATTTTTCAGATCTTTTAAAAAATCATTTTCTCTTTGTATGATGACTGTCCGCATTATTCTTAGTGTGTAAGACCAAAATTTTCAAAAGATCCAGGCTAAAAATCTCTTAAAGGGAAAACTACGTGGCTGAGAAAACACAAAAAAATTTCTTTGTACAAGGATATATTCGTCAGATTGCATTCACAATGGGAATTTTATCTGGTGTATTTCCCAGCTACCCGTATCAAATATAACGGTTTATTTGAGTGTGTGTGTTGTGTGCATACAAGAAATTTGCGTTTAAAGCCGGAGTGTCAAACCCAAAAAATTCCAGGGGCCCAATTCTTATTTGTTTTAAAGCTCGAGCGCCACAAAATTTGTAACTGTTTGAGGACTGAAGTTTACAGCCTTTTCACAGACTTAATGGAAAACGTTTTTGATTTTGATTAAATTTACGTAAAAAACTAACACAAAATTACAACAAAAACATACTTTTTATATTATATTTTCCTTTATACGTCGTAATTTCACGGGGTGATAAAATTTACCATTCCTCTCGCGGGGCCCTTATGACAATCCAAGGGCCACTTTGGCCCCCAGGCCATGAGTTTAACACCTCGGGGGTTTTGACTATGCATCATTTATCTCTGTGGCTTTATGTTTTTGGGTTGATTAAAAAAATGACAATGAAAAATGGGGTTTGAATTTATGAAAAATTAAGAAAGGGAAAAAGTTTTGTATTGGTCATGTATTTTCCCCAACCAGATTTTGGAAACTTTCAGGGTCCAAGAACCCACCCCACGCCGGGCATTGTTCAGCATAAAGAAATTCACAAAAACTATCTCCCGGGGTTTACTGCTCTCCAAAGTCTTGGGAAAAAATACCCCTGGAGTTTGGGAGACACTGAAGATTTACCAACTCACACAGAGTAAACATGGTTCTAACGTTTGGGTGAAATATTGAATACATGGTGTACATGATACTTCCATCCATTTCTTCACATGTCAACCACTCTTCAGATAACTCATTTCCACTGCTTGAAATTTAGACCTCTGGGTATTTTATTCAGTCCAAGTCTCACTTTTTAATTCACTGCAGGAAAATAAAGTTTCCCTTAAAAACCCTTTTTTCACTTTCCCACTCAACGTCCTCTCACTGCCCCAAAAATCCCTTGCTTGCTGTCCATGTTGTGGTTCTCTTTTCTACTTTCCCTCTGGGTTATAAAAACCATTAATTCCCAAATTTCTATTCACCTTTACCCCTTTTTTCTCAAATCTCTTTCACCATTATTCCCTCTAGTTTTTTCTTTTTGTACGTCTTCTTTCCAAATATTCTCTCTAAAAAATGTTTCTCTCGTTTTTTTTCTCTCTAAAAATCTCACTCAGATTCCTTCCAAAAATTTTCATCCACTTTCAATTTTTTTTGTAAAACCCCTTTCACTTCTTTTGATTTGTCGTTTTTTCCTGCTACCCTTACATGCCAGACACTTTCTTGTTGAGTGCAAAGTGAACATATGCATGCCTCATGATCTATTACTTGCTTTACTTTATCTGCCACCGGCATGCCTTTGTTTTTCCTTTTTTCACCTCTGTCCCACCCAAAAAACTACTGTTACAGTTCTTTGGCCCCACCAAAAGTTTTCCCTTAAAACCCCAGTATTCTTCTTTGAAGAACCTAAACCATTTTGAAACCCCTTCTTTTTTTTATATCTCTGAATCCCTCAAATTTATACGCCAATTTTTTGCTGAATCCCCCCAAAACTTTTCATTTCTCTTTTTTAAGATAACCCCTCTCCCCTATCCCTGGAGTGTTTTCGAACTCTATATGTCATGCCCCTTCATTTTCATTAATACGCTAGGGGATTTATGCTTTCGATATTTCCCCTTTAAACCACTTTCGCATCATTTTCTCCTTTCGTCTCCCATAGTGGCTATATAATTTTTTAAGGCCTTTTTTAAACCCTTCTTGAATTCCCTCTTCTCCTGTAACCTATGTTTTCTCCTATGTTTTTAAAAAGCCTAAAACCTAAAACAACCCTTTTTCGTGCAGACACCAAAAATTTCAATTATTTATACTTCCCAGTTTCACCCTATTTCCAACAATTTTCTTTTTCTTTAAATCTTTTTTTATGGGATGCATGGCAGAAAATGCGAGCATTGTACACGGGGGCCACTTTTTCTCTGTATGAAACGTTTGCACTGTCCTTCCTTTCCCTAATGAAAAACAAACACCAGTTGTGACCATTGCTACGTTTAAAAACCCCAAGATGCGTGCTTTATTTCTGCCTTTGTTTGAAGTTAAAAATATCCATCTATGTGTCTGGCATCTGTGTATTTGATATCATTTTGTAAATTAGCTGTATGGGATTTTATTTTACATTTCCAAAATCGTGCAGAAAAAATAAAGGTATGTTGACTGTTGCCTTAAATTTGAAATATATATATATATATTTAATATATATATTAAAAATTTATATATATATATATATATATATTATTATAATTTATATTATATATAATTTTGTGGGGGGGATTGTTTGTTTGTTCTATTTGGTATAGTCAGGCCAATACTGTTTTACAAATTATTACAGTATTGTTTTTGGTTTTTTGCGTTGTGTAGGTGATTTAACGAAAGTCATTTATACTGCAATACCATTTTATCTCCTATTGGTAATATGTCCCCTGATTTTTGATATCGGCCCAATATTTTTTGGTATTTAAAATTGCAACAGTCCCTGCAAAGTACTGGGGTCAAATCTAGCTGATGGAAATTCCTTAATAAATGAAAATTTTCACTAAGTTCTTCTATTTTCCTTCTAAAAATTTTATTAAAATCAAAATATAGGTGAATAAATAATAGGAAGGAATAAACAAAAGGAGGGTATGGGGGCTTAAATAAAAAACTTAAACCCCCTAAAAGCTGCTTTTTTCGATTCTTTCCTAAATTTGGCCACGCCGTCCTCCAAACTTTAACACAACCCCCCTATCCCCTATATCACCTTGTTGGAACCATGTGAGCAGGCTTCCGCGATCCCTTTTAAGCCCCGTCCACACTACCCCCACCACCGTCGGCGCTTGCCGTCGAAAAGGTTCGCACTCAAAAGTGGGGTGTGGGCACTGCCCACGGGCAAATGAAAGCGGGGCTGCCCCCCAACATTCAGCAGGTTTAATATTGGGGGCTGCCCGTCACTCACGGGTCGCGCCAAAAACAGCTTTTAAGTTATCAGCAGTTTTCACTTTAATATTTTTGCATTGTATGTACCGATACCCCAAACCAAAAAAGTCGCATTACGGTATGTTCAAAAAATTAAAAGGGGGGAAAATAGTTGAGAAATTGCAGCGAGTTGAAGACAAAAAAGTGAGAAAAATGTTTATACACTATTTCTTTTTGCTATATTTTTTAGAATACACAAAAAGGTTTTCGTATATTTTTCTTGCTTATGATATGCAGAAATGTGTCATGAAGATGATAGTTGGGTCAGTTTTTCTAAACCTGTGGTTATTTCATAATCTCGAGTGAGAGTCCACGATATGCAGAAACATGACTCTCACTTTGAAATCAGGAAGCGCGCTGACCGCCGAGCAAAACCGTTCGTGTGGACACAACCCTGGCAACGGCGCTTCCCGTCGGCAAGCACCGACGGGAAGCGCCGACGGTGGTGAGTGGTAGTGTGGACGGGGCTTTAAGCCCGTCCACACTACCACTCACCACCGTCGGCGCTTGCCGTCGAACAGTGTTCGTCCCTCAAAAGTGGCAGTGTGGACACGATGCCGACGAGCAAAATGTAACCGTCGGCGCTCCCCGCCAACATTCAGCAGGTTTAATATTGGGCGGGCATGCCCGTCACTCACGGGTCAGCGCCGAACATATGCTTCAAGTTATCGGCAGTTTTCACTATCTAGATATTTTTGCATTGCTATGTACCGTATACCATCAGAACCAAGAAAGTCAGCTGATTACGAATATGTGATCAAAAATTAAATGGGAGAAATGGTCGGGAAATTGCAGCGAGTTGAAGACAAAAAAGTGAGAAAAATGTTTATACACTATTTCTTTTTGCTATATTTTTTAGAATACACAAAAAGGTTTTCGTATATTTTTCTTGCTTATGATATGCAGAAATGTGTCATGAAGATGATAGTTGGGTCAGTTTTTCTAAACCTCCTGTGGTTATTTCATAATCTCGAGTGAGAGTACACGATATGCAGAAAACATGACTCTCACTTTGAAATCAGGTAGCGCGCTGACCGCCGAACAAAACCGTTCCACAACCCTGGCAACGGCGCTTCCCGTCGGCAAGCACCGACGGCAAGTACCGACGGTGGTAAGTGGTAGTGTGGACGGGGCTTAAAAGCCCCGTCCACACTACCACTCACCACCGTCGGTGCTGCCCCGTCCACACTACCACTCACCACCGTCGGCGCTTCCCGTCGAACAGTGTTCGTCACTCAAAAGTGGCAGTGTGGACACGATGCCGACGAGCAAAATGTAACCTTCGGCGCTGCCCGTCAACATTCAGCAGGTTTAATATTGGGCGGGCATGCCCGTCACTCACGGGTCAGCGCCGAACATATGCTTCAAGTTATCGGCAGTTTTCACTATCTAGATATTTTTGCATTGCTATGTACCGTATACCATCAGAACCAAGAAAGTCAGCTGATTACGAATATGTGATCAAAAATTAAATGGGAGAAATAGTTGAGAAATTGCAGCGAGTTGAAGACAAAAAAGTGAGAAAAATGTTTATACTTGAACACTGGCATCGGCGCTTGCCGACGGGAAGCGCCGACGGTGGTGAGTGCTTAGCGAGACGCCACGGTGGTAGTGTGGACGGGGCTTTAGTGTGTGATTTAGGGTTGTGCGGTATCAAGAAAATACCGGTATTGCCGATACCGGTTTACGGGAATAATACCGGTACGTCCTTACACCGGTACCAGTTACGATACCGGTATACCGATACCGTGCCAAAATACCGGTATTACCGGTATCGGTATTTTATTTTTTCGTGTTTTTTTTTACTTGTCCATTCTCAGACAATTATTAACCTCTACAGCATCGACCCCCCTAAAATAAAGTTTCCTATAGCGTCGGCCATTTCTTTTTTTGTACAATTCTTAACCCCTACCGTACAGCATAGACCCCCCTTAAATAAAGTTTCCCGTGGCGTCGGCCAGTGGCGGATTTAAGAGGGGACCGAGTAGACCATGGCCTAGGCCCCGCTCCCCCAAGGGCCCCGCACCCCAGAGGAAAAAATATGTTTGCAATGAAAATCTGAATGCTGGACATTTCTTATTTGCTCGAACACTGTTACATTGCATGTACTATAATATGCTACAAATAAACCAACATAATGTAAAATATGGGTGGAAAAAATTTCAATTAAACTAATATGAAATCTGAATCACATTTGGTAAAATTCTAGAGTCCTTTCCCGCCCTTATTAGTGGTTTTATTTTATCCAGACCTTCACAAATCCCTTCAGATACCTCTAAAACGTAATAATAAAGTGGGGAGATTAAAAAATAAAAAATAAATTACTTCCCTAACCTAACCTAACCTGGCAAAATTGTGTCTTTTCCCACCCTTAGATCTCGTTAGGAGGTTATTGGTTAGGTTGTAGTGAGGTTAGGTTAGAAATTTTATTTTGGGGGTCCAGGGCGGGGGTAATGTAGGGGGAGGGGGCGTTGAAGGGGGCATCTCTTCCCCACTTTATAATTACGTTTTAGAGGTATCTGAAGGGGTCTGTGAAGGTCTGGAGAAAAAAAAAACACTAAAAAGGGCAGGAAAGGACTCTAGAATTTTACCCCACATTTCATTCAGGGCCCCGCACTCCCACCGGCCTAGGGCCCAGCACACCATAAATCCGCCCCTGGCGTCGGCCATCTCTTTTTTTTACAATTCGTAACCCCTACCGTACAGCATAGAACCCCCTAAAATTTTTATGTAGCGTAGGTCAATTCTTTGTTTGTATCAGTAATTAGTATGTATAACTAGCCGCAAAGCCGCCCTCCGGGCGGACTTTTTGGCTAGCTCCTGCGGAGGGCTATTGGTGGGCCGAAGGCCCACCAAACACAGACTCTCCAGATAGCCCCTTCTAACTTTCCTGAAATCATGGATGTAGAAATGTATGTATTAACGCCTTACCCATCACCCCCCACCCATTCACTCACCCATTACCCATCACCCACCACCCATTCACTCACCCATTACCCATCACCACACACCCATTCACTAACCCATTACCCATCACCTCCCACCTATTCCCTCACCCATCACCCCCCACCCATTCACTCACCCATCACCCCACCCATTCACTCACCCATCACCCTACATCAAGGTTTCCTCAATTCTCGCAACCCACATTTTTTTTTCACAATTCTCGCTAATAGGCTGCTAAAAAAAAAAAAAAATAAGTGATCGGATCATCTCATAAGTGGGCTTAAAAGTTGCCCCTGGTCGAGCTGGTTCCAAAACTGTGCCATATGATGGGATTGGGGCACGGGGGGCGGCACCTATCGCTGACACACACACACACACACTTTCGCTTATATTATTATAGATAGATGTAACCTCTAAATAAGGAAAATAACAGTAATTTGATTCAAATATCCTTTTAACATTTATTTTTGGACAAATAGTTCCTCAGATTCCTGGGAAAGACAGTTTACATAAATATATAGCCAGAGCTGGGCAGTATTTGAATACATTTGTATTTAAATACATTTGTGTATTAAGAAATCTATTTATGAATACATTAGTTCTCATGTATTTAAATACAGTAATTAAATACTTTAATGAGTATTTAAATACATTGTATTTATATACATATAATATAAAAATGTAAATACTTTTTTATTCTATTTATTTATTGTTTTCAGTTAATTTGGCCATAACCCCCAACTATCTGGCAATCCTGATGTTACAGTGAACCGGTGTTTCCACTTTCAGGAAATTTCCTTATTTTAAGGAAATTTAGGCCTGAGAAGGAAACTTCTAAGGCAACGTAAAATCTAAGGAAATCCTAAGGAAAAATTTTTTTTTCAGACATTTATGATGATAACGATGATAGCAATTGTAATAATGAAATATTAGCATAGCAATACTAATAAGAAATTGTAATAATTATCAATAAGATAAAAAAAAATGAAAATATACAATAATGATTATATATATATATATATATATATATATATATATATATTATATATATATATATATATATATATATATATATATATATATATATATATATATATATAATCAGCAGGTGAGGAGGCTGTCAGCTGTGCCCACTCCGTGGGTGAAGCCAAACACGTGAGGGTGGAGGGCTCCCACGCGCCACTGCAGTCGCGAGAGCACCATTCTCTGGGTTTTGTTTTAGCCGTGCAGCTGATGGGGGAGATAGGCCTGAGCTTGGTGGGCTCCCTGGGCTTTGGGGATGGGCTGAATATCGGCCTCCTTCCACGCTGGTGGCAGGTGACCTGCCAGCCAAGACGCGTTGAGCGTGGCGAGCAGCGCGGCGTCCCCGGCAGGCCCGGCATGAGCGAGCATGGAGTAAGTAAGGATGAATGATAAAAATGTTGATATGGAGACGGGGCCATACGAGCGTTTGCTCTTTTTATATATAATATATACCTGCCAGCCAAGACGCGTTGAGCCTGGCGAGCAGCGCGGCGTCCCCGGCAGGCCCGGCATGAGCGAGCATGGAGTAAGTAAGGATGAATGATAAAAATGTTGATATGGAGACGGGGCCATACGAGCGTTGCTCGTTATATATATATATATATATATATATATAACGAGCAACATTTTTATCATTCATCCTTACTTACTCCATGCTCGCTCATGCCGGGCCTGCCGGGACGCCGCGCTGCTCGCCACGCTCAACGCGTCTTGGCTGGCAGGTCACCTGCCACCAGCGTGGAAGGAGGCCGATATTCAGGCCATCCCCAAGCCCAGGGAGCCCACCAAGCTCAAGCCTATCTCCCTCATCAGCTGCACGGCTAAAACAGCCGAGAGAATGGTGCTCTCGCGACTGCAGTGGCGCGTGGGAGCCCTCCACCCTCACTTTTGGCTTCACCCGCGGCGTGGGCACAGCTGACAGCCTCCTCACCCTGCTGACTCAGGCCAACAACTGCCCCACAGTCACAGTCTTCCTCGACCTTGAGAAAGCGTTCGAGCTGGCCAGTCCTCACGCTATTCTCGCCACCCTCGCGAGGAAGGGGATCCGGGGAAGACTGCTCGCCTGGCTCGAGGACTACCTCCAGCACCGTCGGGCCAGAGTCAAGTTCCAGGGCCTCAAATCACGCTACAAGGAACTGGAGAACGGGACGCCCCAGGGCGGCATCCTCAGCCCGTTCCTGTTCAACCAGCTGATGGAGGAGCTGGTCGCCCTGCCCTTCCAGGCTGGCGCCGTCCTGCTCAGCTACGCCGACGACCTGGCCCTCGTTGTCACCGGGCGGGTGACAGGCTTTGCAAGACGCAGCGCGCTCTTGACCTCATCACCGCCAAGTGCGAGGAGCTGGGCCTCAGATCTCGGCGCAGAAGTCCCGGGCCATGACTATCAAGGCAGCCAACCCAGTCTGTCGATGCGCGTCCAGGGCATCGGCCTGGCCTGGACGGACTCTTACCTGTACCTCCGGGTGTGGCTCGACAGGCGGCTGTCGTTCACGGCGCAGCTTGACTACCTGAGGGAAAGGACGCAGGCCAGGCTGAACGTGATGCGGGCCATGACGCGGCTTAACGCCGGCGCCACCCTTCTCTATCCTCCGCCTGTACTACATGCAGGCTGTACGCTCCCTGGTGGATTATTGCGCCCCTGTACTCATCGTGCTCTCCCCCAGTCAGCAGGAGCGGCTCGAGGTGCTCCAGAACAACGCCATGAGGACCATGCTGGGGGCTCCGATATGGTCCAGCGCCTGCGTAATGCAGAGCGAGACCAGATTGGTGCTCCTCGCCACCAGGGTGCAGTGCATCATGGCCTGTCGCGTGGCCAGAGTCTTCCGCCGCGACGTGGAGGGCGGGCGCAGAGGAGACTCCGGCTGGCCATGACGCAGGGCATCGAGTGCCTGCGCGGCAACACGTGGCTCATCAACACCTCGCTAGCCAACCACAGCCTCATTCACGCGGGGATCACCGGGCTGTGGCAGGAGGCCGATGTCCCCGCCCCCACCTACAATGCTCCGCCCCCGTGGGGGGCCCCCGCCGCAGAGTTCACCGCCACGCAGTTGCCTGCCTGTAAAGCCATGTGCACCACCCGGGAGCTGCGGCAGCACGAGCTGATGCCAATGGCCCAGGTCGCCGAGCGGGACAGCCGTGTATACTTCACTGACGGCTCGGTCGAACCGGATAGTGGCAGAACAGGTGCCGCGTTCGTCACCACGGGTGGGACAGAGCTGTCTTGAAGGACGTCTGACAACTGCTCCACCCTCCAGACTGAGCTGTGGCCATCCAGCTGCCCTCGAACATGCCCTGCACCGCCGGAGGCAACTGTGATAATACACACCGACTCCTGGACGGGGCTGCAGACCCTCCAACAGCCGCATCCAAGGACAACGTGAGGCTCATCACCACCATCCTGGGCAGCCTACAGAGCCTTGGCACGCAAGGAAGGCGGGTCAGGCTCAACTGGATCCCCAGCCACGTAGGAGTCCGAGGTAACGAGGCGGCGGACGTGGCCGCCAAGCGAGCCGCCAGCGGCCCCAGCGTCACCATGCACGTGCCTCCCAGCTTACAGCAGCTCAAGGCGCAGGCGAGACGGGCCGCAGCACACTCCGCTCACCAGACACACCGAGAGCTGGAGGCCAGGAAGAGGCAGGCGGCCTGGTACGCTGCAGCCACCGACTACCACCCACTGGACGCCACTCAGCAATAACCCAGGGCAGATGGCGCACTACTGCAGCGTATGCGTCTGGGCTACTGCACCAGAGGACTGCAGGAGGACTTCGAGGGGTAAGTGTGCGACCACTGCGAGATGCACACCCCGTCGCCCACTGGTGCATTACCTCCTGTCCTGCCCCGCCACCGCCCCCCTGAGGCCCGGCCCGACCCCCGCCGCCCAGCCTGCAGGTGGGAGGCTGCTGAGTGGGCGTGAAGGCAGGGCCGCCCTCATGATCCGCCACACCCCGAGAGACGTGATGTTGGGGGTGCTGCGAGCAACGCCCCCTCCCCGCTGACACATCACCCATACCCGGCCGGGTGATCAGTGACGCAGGTGATTCACCATCACCACGCCTCCACGCGACCCTCCCGTAGCTTGACGGGATAATCTCCTCACCGGCGGGCTGATTCCCGCTTTGTATTGTTTTGCTGCTGCACTATGTGTATTTATGTACATGCTTGGTACTGTATATATGCTATATATAGTATATTTTATATATATATAGATATATATATAATATATATATATTATACTATTATATATATATATATATTAACTATTATAATAATATATAGATATATATAGTATAGTTTATATGCTGGTCTGTTAATGTACAATAAACCTTTACAAAGTCAAAATATATATATATAGTATATATATTATATACTATAATCTTATATATACATATATATATATATATATATATAAGATATATTAACTATATATATATAATATATTATACTATATATATATATGTAATGATATATATATGTTATCGTATATATATTATATATATAGTAACTAATGATATATATAATATATATATATATTAGTATATATTATATATATATCTATATATTATATATTATATATATCTATTATATCATATATATATATATTATATATATCTATATTATATATACTATTATATATATCATATATAAGTCGTATATATAGTATTCTAATTAATATATATATATATTAATATATATATAATATATACTATATATAAATTGTTCTATTTCATATATTATTATATATATGTATTATCTATAATATATTAAATATATTGTATGCTTATATATATATATGATTAGATTTATATATCTATAGTATATATCATAATATATATATTATATATAATATAGAATATTATATATATATTTATATATTATATATATCTCTTATATATATAAATATGTACTCAGGTGTTTTAGTCTGAATAAGGATAAGAAATAAGTTTAGCTAATTGATTTATTACGAGAGGAGAGCGAGAAAAATGATACGCGATAATTCTTGTAAAACCGATAATTCTTCCAGCATTGTTCAAACAAGATTAAGGGCTATATTACGAAAAATGTAAAATTCAGCCTTTCCTTGTCCTTTCATGATTGGCTGAAGAGAAAGGGAGGACATGTATTCCTTGTCTCTTATGGTAACTCCAAACATACGCGACGTGACGTCATGTTTCATTAGGTTTAGCTGTGAAAACTCCCAACACTTTTAGGGCAATAACTTTTGGCTCCACGAAAGACACACACGTGACTGAGTGTGTAGGACCTCTACGAGAACTTCCGTGAGACGCAGTGAAACGCGAGAGACAGAGTGGGAGATTGAACATTCTACACGCGAGTGTGAACACGAGAGAAATAGAGTTTCCCTGAATACTCAAGTAGAATGCAAAGTTACAGTTGTTATCCTTCAATAACCCCAGAAAGATAAACCGACATGATAATCCCAACCCATGCATGACCACGTGCTGGAAACGTTGCTTAGCAAGAACGCGCCACTAACAAGTTAACAACAGAAACGCAACTAACATTGGTGACTAGCGAAACAGGAGCTGAACCCACGTATAATAGACTCCGAGAGCTGGAAAGCACAAGAATAAATAGAGAAAATCAACGGGTCTCTCACATCACTCTGTACGTGCTCACCGATCCACGATCGATCGCGCTCGCTAACCCTCCAGACCGTATAGGCCTAAACAACCCCGCGCCAACCTTTCGCCGCCAGCTCATACCTACAACCGGCCACTAATATGCCTACACGACAACCTCGCGCAACCTTACCCTCCACACACACACTCACAGCCCACTCGCATTCCTCACTCGCCTCCTTTCACGCCTTAAGAAAGAAACCAGCACGCAGTAAGCAGCAACATACAGAAACCGGAAAAAGCACAGCAAGAAACCAGAGCAGGAAAGATATACAGGGAGAAACGAAGTTAAAAACACAAGCAAATAAAGTTCCCGTCACGACGCCAAGGCGAGCCTCCTCACGCAAGCCAGCTGAGTGTATCCTCCTCCCAGCCGAGAGACGCAGCCAGTCTAGCCACCTTATCACATACCGCGAGCAGTCAGACGACATCCCCGCTCCACGGAGAACTTCAATCAACACAATACCTCCTGTGAAGGAATAAACCTTCCTTTCGCCGTGTGTTTCTATTATATAGTTCTGTATAACTAAGTTTCCCCTCCTTTAACAGTTATCCTGAGTGTGAGGTGATGTGAGAAGGAATTTCAAGATTTTTCCCTCGCCCTGTCCTGCTGTATGTGTTGTACCCCACGCGGACTCCCACCCAAACCCCTGCAGACCCAAGGTTAGATATTACCTCCGCTCTCTCTCCTCGTCATCAGTTCCAGCCAGGTATGAAGTCTTAATATTCTGTACAATGTCACCAGCCTCAAGAGTCGAAAAAGACAGCTAAGAAAGAGTCCCCAGTAGTCACTAGATCAGATCGTAGCTACATTCAAGACAAATACAAAAAAACATGGGGATGAAGAACAAGGAAGTGGATTGTTAGACATGAGATTATTACCAATCCGCCGCAGGGTACCTAAGTTTTCAGGGATTTGAACAAGATTGATAAATCACTTCCTGCTTAGAGTGGACACCCTGATTGCAAAATAGAAACTTACTCGAAAGGGATTGAAGATTGACGTGCTTAAACAAACATGTAGTGACGCCGAAAACGGCAGGGCAAGCATGTTATCTGTTACAGACATTAAAGAGCTAGACATTACGACGCTTATGTTTCAGGTGTTCAGAAACGGCACTTCTCGAAGAAAAGATGACTAAGACCCCCTTCCGGGCTATTGGTTAAAATGCTATGCGCTTAAACTTCCTGCGCTCACAACTATTACAGAGTATGTTGCAAAGCTTGATCTGTGGGGAAGGAGAGGGGAACTGCTCAGAGCCTCCGAGTGGACACTGCCACTGGACAGGTGAACCCATGTCAGTAACACTAGTATCTAAATTAATCATGTTCTTCAAAAATTTTAAGTGATTGTGCTGACGTTACAAGGCGAAAGGCTGTACCAGGATTGAAGGAACACAGTCCTAGAGAAATTGGATTGGGCATGCTAAAGAGGATATGCCGAGACAAATCCTCGACACGACTCGTATGGGGATGCCGATAACGATAACCCACACACCGCCGCCACAGCTAGTAACTAGGGGACACGTTACAGTAGGTTCTTTATTCACGTATTATGGAGGCCCCACAGAAAACAGGACCTCGCAGCGTCTCATGCTACGGCCCTCCTCAAGTTGAATGTTATCAGTGTGGAAAGACCGGGTCACGTCGCCGATGGATTGTTACAATTCACATCTTGCGTAATTGTCAAATCCTACACAGGTCACACCGAAAGAAATTGCTCCTGGACCCTTGGTGAGCTACCCACAAATATATAGGACACAAAACCAGGATTGTCGCGCGCGGCGAGCTAACAATCTTCGCAGCTCAAATTTTTCGTACTAAGGAACCCCTTCTAGGTACAAACAAAGAAGGGAACACTACTCTTCAAATAAGTCAAAAGAAACCGACAAACTGAAGAATTAGAGAATGTGTAAAGAGAAACAAACTGCTAATCCCGATTCAACATCAAACTGAAGGCCCATTGATTGAAGGCAAGTTTACCACACGCCCACTCAGATTTCCTAGACACAGGATCCATGGTGAACATAAAGTCTTGACACATCTTAAATAAAGTAAGACCAGTGTTAAGTTTATTGAGCCAATGCCATACACACGGCAAGGCGTGACCAGGCGAAACATTACTGTACAGTTTAGGAAAAACCTCCAGTCACTAGTTACATTAGGAGATTATTTTGAATTTCCATATAACCGCGATGGTGGTAGAACAACCATTTTTCCTGGAGATTTGTTAATAGGATTTGCTTACAAATGCGCGAGCAAGAGATCACAGTCATCTCCCCCGACCGGGTTGTTCATACAAATTCACCCAATTTCTGAATCCAGAACCCGTTATAGGCGTAACTAAAATACGAATACAAATTATGCCTATTACAACCAACCAATAGACGTTGCAGAGCATAGCAAGCTACTGATAAGCCCAATAGAAAGGAAAAATTACTTCTCACGTCCCTGAAACTCCTACACACGTGCACCGAAACAGATTGAGTAGTAGAGAGGGGGAAGTCACCAAATACCCAGGCCAAAGCCTATACCAGGCATGAAAAGGTACCACAGTTTAGTAATGCACTGATACAGCATCAAGGAAACCAGTTAGCGACCCAGATGAAGCCATCATAATTATTCAGGACATGTGATAGAGTCGACGCTATTGCAGGCCATGTCAATTAACAAGGTGACACTGGAGTTAAAAGGATTAAAGCAGGATACAGAAGTATTTACAATGCCAGAATCCTCAGAGTAAAATGAACGGAACTTGATTCCGCTGTTTAATACATCAGAGGAATGGGAAATTAGAATTTTAGTTAATGATACACTGATAAGAACAGCACTTTTGAAACCAGGAACCCAGATAGGATCATTTCCAAGTCTGTAAACACCAATGTAAATAGTAAAAGGTGAAACCCAAACTCAGATATGCACTGACCCATTCGTCTGCTCATCCAAAAGATGTAGAGGTTGGGAGAGATCTACCTCAACCCCTAAACCTACCATCCGACCTGATTTAGAGCACGAACTCTTATCACTGTTAACGCAACACGAGCACGCAATAGCCGTACAGGGGACGCTTTGGAAAGACTGACGTGTTGAAACATCAAATTAAAATAAAATCATGTGACAGGCACAGCCGATTATATCCCACATATAGATTGCCGCATTCAAAAAGCTCGCCACAGTAAATCAATTGATCAGTGACAATGCTCACACAGATGTGATTGAACCTAGTGGAATAGTGAGTGGAACTTTTCCTCCTCTTATCCTAGTACCAACGTCAGACGGCTCAGTACGCCCACTCCATCGACTGCAGGGAGTCCTCAACAAACGCACTACTCCCAATCGCCTAACCGTTACCAGTAATCTCTGACATTCTTCGCAGTCTAGGACAGAAAAATAAACTGATTCATCATAACAATAGACCATAAAGTCAGCCATTCTGGCAGATAGAAATGCAAGATGAATCAAAGACATGACAGCTTTTTCTCCCCACACCGACTGGCCACTATCCGATTTAAACGCATGCCATTTGGATTATCAAACAGTCCCATTAACGTACATGAGACTGATGAACACAGTATTGGCAAGGGCTAATAGGAAACACAGCAAGTGTATTCCTAGACGACATACTCATAGTAATCACAAACGCAGAGACATTTTTAGAAAACTAGACTTTGGGTTTTTCTCTAAAGCTAGCAATCAGCCGGATTGAACGTGGAAAATAGAAGAAATGTACTTTCCTACAAGACAAATTTATTTACCTAGTACACCAATAGATACACATGGTTAAGAACAGTACAGTCAAAAACTCGACGGCCGTAAGAATTTCCAGTGCCAACCACAGTTGAGTAAGTAGAAGTTTCCTTGGTCCTATAACAGGTTACTATAGAATCTTTATAAAGGGATACGGCCGATTAAGCAACAACCCCTAACCACTATTGAAAAAGATCAGCCTTTTACTTGGGGACACGCTCAAGAAGCACGCATTTGAAACGCTCAAATCGTAACTAACCAATTCACCACTACTAATCCTTCCCAGATTAACACGAGGAATTTATCCTATGCACCGATGCTCAATATATGGCTAGGAGGAATTTAATGCAGAAAGAAAGGAACGTTCCAACCGATAGCTTTCATCCTAGACTATGCTAACCGCAAGAAAAGAATTACAGCATCACAGAACGTGAGACTTTAGCAGTAATATAACTGTCTAGAAAAATTTAGAGACACATTGCTAGGTTACAATATAAGATATGTGTGGACTGATCACCACAGCACTACATAACCTTTCAAGCATAAAAACCTCAGAGGCCCGACTCGCCAATGGTGCACGACGTTTACAGTAATTTACGAAGTCATTTTGAATACATACCGGAAAGAATAACGTAGCCGCAGACCACTCTCGAGGAACTTACCCCCAGAAACAGAGGTACTGACCTCAATATGTGTATGAAGAATTAATCACACCTAGATACAGACCTAGTCAGCACAGAACTGGAAAAAGGATGCCATGTGGAGCACAGTGATAACGTACCTAACAGACCCGAACAGGTAGTCACGAACCACAACTACCCCTAAATACAAGATAAACGTTGAGGGGGGGGGGGGGAAATTGCAATGAATTATGATACAAAACGCAGAAATAGTAGCAGAAGACGTAACACGAGTATAGTGAACCAATTAGTAATCCCCTCAGACCCATAGTCCCAGAAGTATTAAAGATCTTCCATAACAGGTGCCCACAGCGACAACCCCGGAAAAAAGATAAACTTACAAGGCAAGCCACAACTAAAGTACTTCTGGTCAGCATGAAAAAGACATATATTCCCACTAGATAACTGCAAGCACGATTTTGCGCCGAAGTGAGGTACACACGTTCCCCAGCACTCATGCGAACGTAGCCCTATACCCGCATAAACCATGGTAAAGAGTTCACATCGATACAACTCGAGCTTCCACTGTCCAGAAAATGGATACAATACTTGCTAACAGTCGCCATCGACTATTTTCCCGATATTTGCATCTGTCAGCCCAGTGAAAAATAAAAGGCTGAAACGGTCGCATGCAATAATATTCGAACAAATAATTTTGCAATTTCACGACACCAAAGGTAATTGTGTCAGACCCGGTAACAGAGTCCAACAATCAGATACTAGAAGGGACAAATGTAAACTATTTAATATCAAGAAAATAAATGTACAAGCCTATAGACCTCGAGTCATGGAGTAGTGAAAACTGAATCGCAAAGTACTACCTTTGTTTGAGGATCTAATTGATCGTACAGCATGGCATTGGATACGTGTAGCCCACAATGGTCAAAATGTTCACTGAATTCCCAGATAAACTCACCCCGGAGAAACGTCACATTACATTATTGTTTTGGGGAAGATAAAGTTCTCCCATATGAACTCTTAGATGCAGAACCCAAGCTGTCTATAATCAGGATGATTATTGGCAATAGATTACATAAATTTCAGGGCATTTCACCAGAGGAGTAGAAGCCACATGAAAGATACTCAGAGGCAATGGCAGAAACACAACAGAACCGCACGCGATGTAAAGTTACGACATGGAGATTTATAATGGCAAAACTCCATGTACCTATCGCCCACAGTAATAGTATCACCCAAGTTTAGGTCCTTATAAAATATTGCCAGCGCAGGAGGAACAAGTTCAAAGATTCAAACTCTAGACTCGGGATAGGAAATAATCAAACATGCAGATTCACTTCACGAAAAACCAATCTGACTAGAGACACAGATAGACCACACACATAACGACGGAGAAAGGTCCCTTGAAAATTCAATAGAAAGAACAAACATAAGTACACCAATAGTAATGTAGACATGTTTCAATGACACAAATGAAGACACATGATACAGAAAGAAATTGCGCAAGCTCGTGCAAGGAATTAAGTGAAAAGGATACCAACCAAGTTAGGTTAGTTTGTAACGCTACAAAATTCTCTCACAAGACAATTTGAAGCATATGTAAATGAATTGTTATTGGAACTAGTGTTAGATTGCAACTTCCTTTTACAGAAAACCTGAGTTGTTGACATGAATTTTGTTAGGAATGCCTACACCGGCCTGGGACCTGTGAGGCCCAGAGCCTTAGTTAGGAGTAAAATTTTGACTGTTGTTAACCAATTCTGTGTGAATCCCCTTGAAATAGAACAGATTATCTACATTGAGACCCCTGACAGAATCAAGGACAGAATACTGGTGGAAAAATAGTTTAACAGTCAATTGGTTCATCTGTTAATTGTACTACTAATTATCATTGACCTATTGATTCCTAGAAATGTTTCTTTTATGTACACGAAGCCGCTACAACATAAAGTTGCAATCATCAACACAACCATGTTTCTTCATGACACCAAACCCTGTAATAGGTTTGTACCTAGCAACGTAACATAATTAATTACTTAGATGGTATAATGAGAGAACAATAAGTTCATTTAGATCAGATCAGGAATTATGATTAAGTAGAATATTTCATCATGTATTGCTATCAACTAGTGAAAAAACAGAAAGTCTTGTTCGGACGAACAGCGGGTAGCCTGCCGAGCCCTGTAATGTTGTTTTAAGGTCTGAATTAAGGAATAGAGTAAGTTAGACTAATTGATTTATTAGCGAGAGAGACGAACGAGAAATGTTAAAGACCATAATTCTTGTAAAACCGGTAATTCTTCCAGCCTGTCAAACAAGATTAAGGTCCTATATTCAAAAAAGTGAAAATTCAGCCTTTCCTTCCTTTCAGTTGGGCTGAAGGGGAAAGGGAGGACAGTTTCCTTTTCTTTTATTGGTAACTAAAACCCACACGTGACTGACGTCATGTTCTGGGTTATTTGAAAAACCACTTTTAGGGCAATAATTTTGTTCCCACGAAAGACACACACGGATTGAGTGTGTAGAGGCCCCCGGAACTTCCGTAGACGCAGTGAACGCGAGAGCAGAGGGGGGAGTTTAAACTTCTACAACGCGAGTGAACCGAGAGAGATAGAGAGTTCCTAATCTAAAAGGGAAATAAAAGTTAAAGTTGTTTTTCCTTAATAAACCCGAAGATAACCACTGTTACTCCCACCCATGCATGACCAACGTGCTGGCAAAGGGTGTTTAAAAGAACCGCCATAACATTAACAACAAGAAACGCCCTAATAATATATTTTTTAAAAATTTAAAAATATAAAATTATAATATTATATATTAAAAAAAATTTATTATTTATTATATTATATATAATATTTTTATTATATATATTATTATAATTTATAATTAATTAATTATATTTATTATTTATATTATATATTATTATAAATATTATATATTATTATAATTTTATATATATTTTATATTATATATTAAAAAAGAGAGAGAGAAGAAAAAGGAGGGGGAAAAGAGGAAGAGAGGAAGAGAGAGAGAGAGGGGAAAGGGGAGAAGGGAGGGAGGAAAGGAAAAGAGAGGAGAGGAGAAGAGAGGGGAAAAAAAAAAAAAATTCCCAAAACACCGCCTTCCTTTAAATTTAACCTCCCCAAAAAAAAGTTTTTTTTCCCTGACCGCTACAGTAAAAGTCAAGACCAATGTAATGCAATATTGTGTCTCCAGGGCTTTACAAACTGTAAAAATTTCGACTTTTAGCCAAGAATTATTTCATTCCCTTTTCATGAAAAACATTGAAAATACTGAAAATAGATGAAATTCCCATGTCATTTTTTCATCACCCGGCCGACATGCAACGGTGACTTGGGCGGAAGCTTGTAGGGGGGGGTGTAGATTATTGTAATCGTATATGTTTGCTTTGATATTTTTTTAAACCCCCTTACCCCCATCTTCCCTTTGCTATAAAAATCGTCTTTTAAAAGCCATAAAACTACGAAAAAGTAAAAAATAAACTAAATTAGCTAATGGACAAGGATATTAAACGGTCATATCTCTAAATATTGCTTATGTTTTTTAAAAATCGCCCGAAATGGTGATTATATTCATAAAAATTACTTCTGGGCTTCAAGGGGTGAAGGGGGCTGTATTACATTTTTTTTTTCATCTAGAATTCTAGATTTCTTTAATCAATAATACCCGATCGCATGTATTTATGCAACTCCTTCACAAGCCGGACACACGCGTTCACCCAATCACCACTGGTAAAAGGGGATTTCATTTGGCATGAGTCTGCATGATGTATTGGCGACAATAAAAAAACATGGCATAGCTTTGGTGCTGGGAGATCCTGAGCTCAGATGGCAATGTTTAACGGTGAATTTTCATGACCATTTATTCCCGCCCAAAAAAGAGGCGAAAATATCAAAAATTCAAAAAAAGTTCTTGCCTCAGAATAAAGCAGCAGGGGACGTGCTGGCGTTTGTGGCAACAGCTGCAGTCCCCAATCGAAAAGGCTGGGAGCTTTTTCACTAATCAGAATGTTTTCCATGTATAATGGCTATAAGGATGATGGTGATACACCAACAACCCCCCACCACACACACACCCCACCATATTATCGGGTATCCGTGGTGTAGGGGAAGCACGCTCGGTTCCAACCGAGAAGTCCCGGGGTTTGATCCCCGGGGGGGGAAAAAAATATGGGGTGTTTTTTCCCTTAAACCCGATCCCCGTCCCCCCCAAAGTGGTTCCGGGTGTTTGCCGGGGGGTTTTTGACCCTCTCCGGGATGGGGGCTTCCACCAGCACTAAGCACTAAGGTGAAGATAAAAATGTTGATATGGAACGGGCCATACGAGCATTGCTCTGGCCTGTAAAATAAACTAGATGAATCAAATAGATGAATACACATTTACACACGTAAACCCTCACAATCACCACCACGCCAAGCCCGGGGGGCTATAAAAGTTTCGCAACAATTCCAAAAATTATTATTATTCTACCTTAAACTTTTTCTAATAAATTTTTATAAGAAAATTCAAATTTGTATTTGGAAATACGATAATAATTGTATAATATTTTCTTTTTATTACATTTGCTGCAATGTCGTTCGTTCCGTTTTAAAAAAAACAAAAAAAATACAATTTAAATTTAAAGTAAATGTTTTTTCAATGTAATATTTATTTTTACTGTGTGTAATATATATTTATATATTTGATATTATTTTTTTTTTTCAAACTAAATTTTTAGGTATTAATATTAAATTTCCTAATTTTTGTTACAAAAAAAATCAAAAATTAAATTTACCAAATTTTTAACGCCTCTGATGCGACAGAGGGTTTAAAACGAAAAAGTTAATATGGGACGATAAAAAGTACAAAAAAAAATTACGTTGGGAAATTATAAAACCAATAAATGTGGTGCGCTGTCTGCCTGTGGCAGTGTAAACACGGAAACTAAACATAATTTTTTTACGATATAAAACCCCAAATCAACGACTATCGGGGCTCTCCACGGCTAGTCTGAAAATTTTCCTCTGTGCGCGTGACGTCAAAAGCATCCGGAGGGCTCTCAGGGACCCCTCCGGCCCCTCCCTCACAAAAAAGGTCGCCAGTCCTTGACCGCCCCCGGGGGGCAACTATCCCGGTTTCTCCCTTCTGTTCTCTCCCTCTCTCTCTTATTTAATGATTATCTCATAACACGTTTTTTAATTTTTCTTCCTTTCCCCCTACTCTTTTTTTACTTCTCTCTCTCTCTCCTCTCTCTCTCCTCTCCCTCTAGGTGTAGGGGTGGGTTGGAAGTGAGGCCAGGGCCCGGGACCCACACAGGGTGTTGGGGGGGTTCTCCCCTCTCTCTCCTCTCTCCTCTCTCTCCTCTCTCTCTCTCTCCTCTCTCTCTCTCTGTCTTTCCCAAAAATATATAATATATAATATATATAATATATATATATATATATATATATAAGGGGTAAATGGTGCCCTCCCCCCCTTGTATAATAATTAAATTATTTTCAAAAAAAACTGTATGTGTTTTTTTATGAGTAAACATCCTGCTAGTATCTCATATTGGAAAAAAAAAAATAATCTTCAGAATACTCTGGTTTTTGTACCTAGGGGAAAAAGCCCTTTATCATAACTTGATCTTTTTGATAAAAAATCAAAAAATTCCTTGCGGGAAACAGTAAAAAATGAAAAAAAAAGCAAAAATGAAAAAAAAGCCAAAAGAAAAATTAAGTTTCCAAGAATGGAACTGGAAAAAGAGAGAAAAAAACATTAAGTATTTCTCTACTTCAACCAGACATTTTTTCAACAATTATTTTTATTTTTTTCCTCACGATTCGATTAAAGAACCCTGGGGGGTTCTTCATCCCCATCCTCCCCCTCCCCACCTCCCCCCAGGGCAGGCTGATTACTGCCCGGCCCCGCGTGCAGCTTCTTAGGGGTTCCGAGCACTGATCTATATAACATGGATCGCGGATCTGGGCTAGCTGTGGCCGAGAAACTGAAGTCACCAGCCGCCATCTTGTCATAACCAAAACAAATACATGGGCCGGCCAGGCAGTGGCTGGGTGTTGGCTGCTGGCATGTGATAGCCTATATTACCACCTACTGCTACTATTAACACCTACTACTACTACTACTATTACCACCTACTACTACTATTACCACCTACAACTACTATTAACACCTACTACTACTACTACTAAACTTCCAACCTAGTGCATCGTCGAACCTTCCAAGTCATTTATTTACGGTGATACACAGACAATAGGTGTGTTGCGAGGCCGTACAGGTGTGTAGTGACAGCTGTCTTGCGAGGCCGTACAGGTGTGTAGTGACAGGTGTGTTGCGAGGCCGTACAGGTGTGTAGGTAGTGACAGGTGTCTTGCGAGGCCGTACAGGTGTATAGTGACAGGTGTGTTGCGAGGTCGTACAGGTGTGTAGTGACAGGTGTGTTGCGAGGCCGTACAGGTGTGTAGTGACAGGTGTGTTGCGAGGCCGTACAGGTGTGTAGTGACAAGTGTCTTGCGAGGCCGTACAGGTGTGTAGTGACAGGTGTGTTGCGAGGCCGTATAGGTGTGTAGTGACAGGTGTTGCGAGGCCGTACAGGTGTGTAGTGACAGGTGTGGTGTATGTGGTAAAGCGAGAGGCTAAGAGTGCAGTGTTAGCCCCCGAGTGTGTGTGTGTCTGACCTAATGAGCGAACGCGCAGTTCTCGTCCACTATAACGGCGCCTGCCCCGTACCGCCGCGGCCACGAGTACGGCGCGAGCCACAGTGGTCCATAGAAGCTACTCTCGGGGATTACAGGAAGTTTAAATTAATCAAAAACCTTTGGCCTAATCAAAAAACCTTTCTTAATTAGGTATATTGAATTGAAAGTAGTTAGTTTCGTACACTGATTTTGAGTATTTTCGTACATACCTGGTGTCGTTTCGTAACTCTAGTAGTCAAGTTCAACTCTGAGCTGAGTGTACGAAACGACTATGGTTTCATATAGACTACGAAACAATTTTTGGTAATAATGGACGAGAGTTTTGCGGTCGTTTTAAGAGACATCAACTATTTTTTCTTGGCCTACAATAGGTGCTTGTTGCAATGGAGATAGTTTTATTTTGCCCCCCCCCCCCCCCCCCCCCCCCCAAAAAAAAAATTTAATAACATTAATAAAACCTAACCTAACCTTATAGGTTTTAATGAACCCTAACCTAGCTAACCTTAAAGGTTTTAATGAAACCTAACCTAACCTTATAGGTTTTAATGAAACCTAACCTAACCTTAAAGGTTTTAATGAAACCTAACCTAACTTAAAGGTTTTAACTGAAACCCTAACCTAACCTTAAAGGTTTTAATGAAACCTAACCTAACCTTATAGGTTGTAATGAAACCTAACCTAACCTTAAAGGTTTTAATGAAACCTAACCTAACCTTAAAGGTTTTAATGAACCCTAACCTAGCTAACCTTAAAGGTTTTAATGAAACCTAACCTAACCTAACCTTATAGGTTGTAATGAAACCTAACCTAACCTTATAGGTTGTAATGAAACCTAACCTAACCTTAAAGGTTTTAATGAAACCTAACCTAACCTTATAGGTTTTAATGAAACCTAACCTAACCTAACCTTATAGGTTGTAATGAAACCTAACCTAACCTTATAGGTTGTAATGAAACCTAACCTAACCTTAAAGGTTTTAATGAAACCTAACCTAACCTAACCTTATAGGTTTTAATGAAACCTGACCTAACCTTATAGGTTGTAATGAAACCTAACCTAACCTAACCTTATAGGTTGTAATGAAACCTAACCTAACCTTATAGGTTGTAATGAAACCTAACCTAACCTTAAAGGTTTTAATGAAACCTAACCTAACCTAACCTTAAAGGTTTTAATGAAACCTGACCTAACCTTATAGGTTGTAATGAAACCTAACCTAACCTTAAAGGTTTTAATGAAACCTAACCTAACCTTAAAGGTTTTAATGAAACCTAACCTAACCTTATAGGTTTTAATGAAGCCTAACCTAACCTTAAAGGTTTTAATGAAACCTGACCTAACCTTAAAGGTTGTAATGAAACCTAACCTAACCTTATAGGTTTTAATGAAACCTAACCTAACCTAACCTTAAAGGTTTTAATGAAACCTAACCTAACCTTATAGGTTGTAATGAAACCTAACCTAACCTTAAAGGTTTTAATGAAACCTAACCTAACCTTAAAGGTTTTAATGAAACCTAACCTAACCTTATAGGTTTTAATGAAACCTAACCTAACCTTAAAGGTTTTAATGAAACCTAACCTAACCTTATAGGTTGTAATGAAACCTAACCTAACCTTAAAGGTTTTAATGAAACCTAACCTAACCTTATAGGTTGTAATGAAACCTAACCTAACCTTATAGGTTGTAATGAAACCTAACCTAACCTTAAAGGTTTTAATGAAAC
The DNA here is from genome assembly GCA_016584305.1 of Chionoecetes opilio. Taxonomy (NCBI): domain Eukaryota; kingdom Metazoa; phylum Arthropoda; class Malacostraca; order Decapoda; family Majidae; genus Chionoecetes; species Chionoecetes opilio. The sequence continues at coordinate 735,678 of JACEEZ010000540.1, forward strand.
CTAACCTAACCTTAAAGGTTTTAATGAAACCTAACCTAACCTTAAAGGTTTTAATGAAACCTAACCTAACCTTATAGGTTGTAATGAAACCTAACCTAACCTTAAAGGTTTTAATGAAACCTAACCTAACCTTAAAGGTTTTAATGAAACCTAACCTAACCTTATAGGTTGTAATGAAACCTAACCTAACCTTAAAGGTTTTAATGAAACCTAACCTAACCTTATAGGTTTTAAGGAAACCTAACCTAACCTTAAAGGTTTTAAGGAAACCTAACCTAACCTTAAAGGTTTTAATGAAACCTAACCTAACCTTATAGGTTGTAATGAAACCTAACCTAACCTTAAAGGTTTTAATGAAACCTAACCTAACCTTATAGGTTGTAATGAAACCTAACCTAACCTTAAAGGTTTTAATGAAACCTAACCTAACCTTAAAGGTTTTAATGAAACCTAACCTAACCTTAAAGGTTTTAATGAAACCTAACCTAACCTTATAGGTTGTAATGAAACCTAACCTAACCTTAAAGGTTTTAATGAAACCTAACCTAACCTTAAAGGTTTTAATGAAACCTAACCTAACCTTATAGGTTTTTAATGAAACCTAACCTAACCTTAAAGGTTTTAATGAAACCTAACCTAACCTTATAGGTTGTAATGAAACCTAACCTAACCTTAAAGGTTTTAATGAAACCTAACCTAACCTTATAGGTTGTAATGAAACCTAACCTAACCTTATAGGTTGTAATGAAACCTAACCTAACCTTAAAGGTTTTAATGAAACCTAACCTAACCTTTAAAAGGGTTTTTAAAGAAACCTAACCTAACCTTAAAGGTTTTAATGAAACCTAACCTAACCTTATAGGTTGTAATGAAACCTAACCTAACCTTAAAGGTTTTAATGAAACCTAACCTAACCTTAAAGGTTTTAATGAAACCTAACCTAACCTTATAGGTTGTAATGAAACCTAACCTAACCTTAAAGGTTTTAATGAAACCTAACCTAACCTTATAGGTTTTAATGAAACCTAACCTAACCTTAAAGGTTTTAATGAAACCTAACCTAACCTTAAAGGTTTTAATGAAACCTAACCTAACCTTAAAGGTTTTAATGAAACCTAACCTAACCTTAAAGGTTTTAATGAAACCTAACCTAACCTTATAGGTTTTAATGAAACCTAACCTAACCTTAAAGGTTTTAATGAAACCTAACCTAACCTTAAAGGTTTTAATGAAACCTAACCTAACCTTAAAGGTTTTAATGAAACCTAACCTAACCTTAAAGGTTTTAATGAAACCTAACCTAACCTTAAAGGTTTTAATGAAACCTAACCTAACCTTAAAGGTTTTAATGAAACTAACCTAACCTTATAGGTTTTAATGAAACCTAACCTAACCTTAAAGGTTTTTAATGAAACCTAACCTAACCTTTAAGGTTTTAATGAAACCTAACCTAACCTTAAAGGTTTTAATGAAACCTAACCTAACCTTAAAGGTTTTAATGAAACCTAACCTAACCTTAAAGGTTTTAATGAAACCTAACCTAACCTTATAGGTTTTAATGAAACCTAACCTAACCTTAAAGGTTTTAATGAAACCTAACCTAACCTTAAAGGTTTTAATGAAACCTAACCTAACCTTAAAGGTTTTAATGAAACCTAACCTAACCTTAAAGGTTTTAATGAAACCTAACCTAACCTTAAAGGTTTTAATGAAACCTAACCTTATAGGTTGTAATGAAACCTAACCTAACTTTAACCACAAGGTATACTTTTTTTTCTTTCTTTTTTCTTCGCAAAATAAAGCTATCTCCATTAGAACAATCCCCGCTTATTAGGAAGCGCTATGATCATTTGTATCATAACCGCACTCAGGTCTGCTTCCGTTCCCCACTAATTGTTAACAAGTATAAAAAAATATACTTATATCTATATCTATTTATATAAAAAAAAGTATATCATATCCACCTTTATTTTTTTTAAACTAGTAGTTGGATGACTGGAGTGGGTAGATGGATTAAGAGTGGATGGGCTGGGTGGGGAGTGGGTGTGGGTGTGGGTGTGGGTGTGGGTGTGGGTTTGTGTGGGTGTGGGTGTCTGGGTGTCTGGGTGTGTGTGGGTGTGGGTGTGGGTGAGTGTGGGTGGTGGGTGTGTGGGTGGTGTGGGTGCGGGTGGGTGGGTGGGTGGGTGGGTGGGTGGTGGGTGTGTGTGTGTGTGTGTGTGTGGTGGGTGCGTGTGTGTGTGTGTGTGGTGTTACTCACAGGTGGAAAGATTTGCCACTTCCAGGTCCTGGTCTGTTTGTACAGGACATAGCAGCACAGCTTGGCATGACGAGGCGATAACACAGCCAGACAGCAAGCACAGCTTGGCATGACGCGGCGATAACACAGCCAGACAGCAACGCGAGCCGCAGAAACAAGGCTTTGTTTTGGTTACGGCAAGATGGCGGACAGTTGGAACCAGTGCTGAGCCAAGCTTCCGCGATCCATGTTATATAGATCAGTGGTTCCGAGACGAGCCCTGCAGCGATGAGACTCGGGGCATATTTTAGAATAGTCCACGATAAAACTTCGTCGTTTTCTCGAGTACTACATTTGACGTCATTAAGCTGCGCGCGGTTTAACCCTGTAGTCTATAAACACTGATAATACCCTCATTGTGATTCCCATACAAAGTTTCCGACAATACGCTACCCTGACCTCACCTAACCTACCGTAGATAATACTTTAGTCGCCAGCCGCCATATATTACGAATTTTAGCATCACTACTGATTTTTACATCTGATACACCAGTGGTTCACAACCTTTTTTCTGTCGTTTCCCCCTTCAACCATACCGATGATTTTGAACCATTTCCCTTCATGTGAAAAAAAAGTAGCCAAAACACAAAAATTTACTTGCTTAAAAACACAAGTATATAGACACTATCTTCTACAGTATATCTATATATACTTGAAGAAAAGTCAATAGCTGTATTCTAAATATGAAAAAAATTCTGTCGACTAAATGCTAGTAATTTAGATGTCCCTCAGGATACATTTCCCCCTTAGAATCCTGAAATTTCCCCCCAGGGGGAAATTTCCCAAAGGTTGGGAAATACTGTGATACACAGTAGTTTATATCATGACTGTATAATCTACCCTGTTTCAGCGTTGTTTTATGCTTTGTATCTGCAAGTATATACTGTTTCAAATTACGCTACTCTTCCTTTTTTTTCGGGCGACGAAGACGGCGGGAGGACACTCAGAACATAAACACTAGCTGGCGATCTTAGTGTAGGTCGCCACTCGGGTGATATTTTTGTAATTTGTTCATTTATAGCCATAATATGATACAGATGAAGACACAAAATGACACAGACTCCAGATAGCCCCTTCTAACTTTCCTGAAATGTAGAAATGTAAGTATTGTTACGCGGTTGGCGTTATGCTGTATGTGTTGGGTAGGGGGAAGCGAGGTGTGGGTTGAGTGAGTGTCTGTATGAGCGGGCGGCATGCATGGCCCGCGTGTGAGGGTAGCCGGCTTTACACTCTGCACACAAAGGAGGGTGACGTCATGTGCAGGGATGATTATGATAGGAGCAGGTAAGAGCTTCCTAGAGCGTCATTGGCTGGTCTAGCAGGCGTGGCAGACAAGAGGGGAGATAGGGAGAGGTAGCGAGATGTGAGCTGGGCAGAACAGTCTGGGCCGCAGGGACGAGCAGAGTGTCCCGCGTCGAGCAGAGCGCGCCTTGCCTTCGTCAGGTTCGTCAGTAGCTTCGTCAGTAGCTAGGAGTGCCTCGTTGTAAGCCTCGTGTGTGTATCTCAAGGGAAACCTCGTGTGTGTCAAACGAACAATAGACGGTGTAACCTATGTGTGTACTTTGTTCCAGTCGCTCCACCGTCAGGAGAATTATGAGTTGTGTATTGTGTTGAGCTTGTGTAGTAAAGAAGGAATAGTACAGTGAGTGTTCATTTATCCTCTATTCGCCTTGTGTAGTGACTAAGTGGTGCACACCATAGCTCGCCCAGGTTAAGTCTACCGGACCCTTCTACAGGAGGGAAGTTAAGGGGTTACATGACCGCGCCTTTGGGGGTAAATTAAGACAGGTAAGTCTTGTGGTGTGAGGTTATGAGGACGGTGCGCAACACTGGTTGTCAGAAGTTAGGGATAAATTGTAAATTAACCTGTGGCCGGTAATGATGGTGCACCACGCGGTTCAAATGGCGGATAGGGAGAGAGAAGGAGAGAAAGGCGAGGTGAAGTCTTGTGACATCACTAAGGAAAGTCCACGTGGCACGCTTCTAATGTTGAGAGACATGATGAGAGAAATGAGGAGAGACAATGAGAAAAAGAGAGAAATACTGGTTAACCACAATGAGAAAATGATGAGAGAAATAGTGGTTAACACAAGGAAAATGATAAAGGAAATGGAACAGGATAGTGTGAAAAGGAGAGAAGAAATGGAACAGCATATATTGAAAATAAGAAACAAAACGAAGAGCGGCTTAAATAACGAGGTACAGGCTTATGCGAGGCAGGACCTGACGAAGGGTGGGGCGTGCGGCGAGGCGGGGAAAAAGTTGGTGAGGGTTGGCGACGAAGAGCTGCCTAACTCCCAAGGTGCCGCCCCTACAGAGGAAGTGGGCGTGGAAATTAGGGCGGCGCCGTCAGAAGGGTGCAGTGAAGAGGTGCCCTTACTCCCCCGAGACGCCCCAGCGAGCAGGGTAACGGCTAAGCGCGTGCTCACTGCCATGCCTTCTTCAGGAAGTGACGAAAAGGCGGCGTTGAGGGCCTGGATGCCCCTCCCGCTGCGCTGGCAAAAGGCGTAAAAGGCGCGCCGGCCGCATCATCCGCTCTTCGCCTCCCCGCTCTGCCTTCTTCAGGAGGGAAGGGCCGCGCTGAGGGTCTGACACTCCGGCAGGGACGGATCACGCGCCCACGGCTGAGGGGCGGCCTGCTGCCCCAGCTGAAGACCCGCCGGTGGGGTGAACGTGGGAAGGGCCGTGCCCCCGGGGGCCTGACACTCCGGCAGGTGCGGACCAAACACTCACGGCTGAAGGCCGGCCGGCCGCCCCGGCTGAAGAAGGGCCGAAGGCGTGGTGAGCGAGGGAAGCAGCGCAGCCAGCAGGGAAGACCTCGGAGGGCCAGGATGAAGACCCCATACCTGCCTATGCTACGCCGTCAAGATGGCGAGCGCAGGGGGTGCCCCTCCCCCCCCGCCGAAGCTAAGGCAGGTGGCAGTAAAGGCCTGTTACGATGGAGGAAGACACCGACGTGCCTTATACCAAGCAGTGCCCGCTGCAGCGCGTGGCTGCTAGGTCCTGCAGCACCGTCACCGGCGTTCTGCAGCGGAGGGCATGGTCCTTCGGGAGGATGGTCGTGGCGCCTTCATTCCACCGCGAAACTGGAGCAGCTGGAGAAGAGGGGAGCTCGCGGGCCAATGGAGTGTGGCTCTTGGCCGCGGGTACCTCAGAGGCGACCCCCCAGGGAAGAGGGGGGGTTTGTGTGGCGCCCTTGGAGAACCACGGAGCCAATGGAGAGTGACTCTTGGCCGTGGTCACTAGTGAGGCTAGCCAGGGATATCGAGGGTCCCCTGGGAGCTTGTAGCGCCTGAGGAAGGGTGCAGGGGCGTCACCTGCTTGTGAGTCTCGCGAAGGGGGGAAGAGAAGGGCTGCCTGTGTGACCATCCCAACGCTGCAGGAGCGGTTGGCGGATGGTGATGGAGGGACTTGTAGTTTACAAGCTGGGGGTGGCTTTGTGAGGGTTAGAAGTGGCGATGGGTGACGCACGCTGTGCGGTTTGCCTGCAGAAGTGGGTGCAGGTGGGGGTGGAATGTGTTAGCCGCAGGATGGGCCTGCAGGGGGGGAGCTCGCGGGCCAATGGAGTGTGGCTCTTGGCCGCGGGTACCTCAGAGGCGACCCCCCAGAGAAGAGGGGGGGGGTTGTGTGGCGCCCTTGGAAAACCACGGAGCCAATGGAGTGACTCTTGGCCGTGATCGCTAGTGAGGCTAGCCAGGGATGAGGAGGGTCCCCTGGGAGCTTGTAGCGCCTGAGGAAGGGTGCAGGGGCGTCACCTGCTTGTGAGTCTCGTGAAGGGGGAGAACTATGTAATTGTTGTATTATTATGTCAAGAGGAATTTGATTATTGTTGTGTTTTAAATGATACGCGAGCTGCCATTTCATTTGAGAATTTTTGTGTTTTGCATGTTGCAAGTATGTCCATATTTGTGTGTCTTCTTTTATGTACTCTTAGAATACAGGAATTTAGGATTTAAGTTAGCAGTGAGGTCACTGCTCAGTGAGGAGGGGAATAATGTTACGCGGTTGGCGTTATGCTGTATGTGTTGGGTAGGGGGAAGCGAGGTGTGGGTTGAGTGAGTGTCTGTATGAGCGGGCGGCATGCATGGCCCGCGTGTGAGGGTAGCCGGCTTTACACTCTGCACACAAAGGAGGGTGACGTCATGTGCAGGGATGATTATGATAGGAGCAGGCATGAGCTTCCTAGAGCATCATTGACTGGTCTAGCAGGCGTGGCAGACAAGAGGGGAGATAGGGAGAGGTAGCGAGATGTGAGCTGGGCAGAACAGTCTGGGCCGCAGGGACGAGCAGTGTCCCGCGTCGAGCAGAGCGCCGGCGCCTAAAGGCGCCTTGCCTTCGTCAGGTTCGTCAGTAGCTTCGTCAGTAGCTAGGAGTGCCTCGTTGTAAGCCAGTGTAAGCCTCGTGTGTGTATCTCAAGGGAAGCCTCGTGTGTTAAAAGCACACTAAATCGTCTATTGCAACCCACATTTTTTTCACAATTCTCGCTAATAGGCTGCTAAAAAAAAGAAGAAACAAAAAGTGATCGGATCATCTCATAAGTGGGCGTAAAAGTTGCCCCTGGTTGAGCTGGTTCCAAAACTGTGCCATATGATGGGATTGGGGCACGGGGGGCGGCACCTATCGCGGACACACACACACACACACTTTCGCTTATATTATTATAGATAGATGTAACCTCTAAATAAGGAAAATAACTGATTTGATTCAAATATCCTTTTAACATTTATTTTTGGACAAATAGTTCCTCAGATTCCTGGGAAAGACAGTTTACATAAATATATAGCCAGAGCTGGGCAGTATTTGAATACATTTGTATTTAAATACATTTGTGTATTAAGAAATCTATTTATAAATACATCAGTTTTCATGTATTTAAATATAGTAATTAAATACTTTAATGAGTATTTAAATACATTGTATTTATATACCTATAATATAAAAATGTAAATACTTTTTTATTCTATTTATTTATTGTTTTCAGTTAATTTGGCCATAAACCCGCCCAACTATCTGGCAATCCTGATGTTACAGTGAACCGGTGTTTCCACTTTCAGGAAATTTCCTTATTTTAAGGAAATTTAGGCCTGAGAAGGAAACTTCTAAGGCAACGCAAAATCTAAGGAAATCCTAGGGAAATAATTTTTTTCAGACATATATGATGATAACGATGATAGCAATTGTAATAATGAAATATTAGCATAGCAATACTAATAAGAAATTGTAATAATTATCAATAAGATAATAAAAATGAAAAAAATACAATAATGATAATATATATATATATATATATATATATATATATATATATATATATATATATATATATATATATATATACTAGCCGCAAAGCCGCCCTCCGGGCGGCCTTTTTGGCTAGCTCCTGCGGAGGGCTATTAGTGGGCCTTCGGCCCGGCCCACCACCTGTGTTTGGTGGGCCGAAGGCCCACCAAACACAGACTCTCCAGATAGCCCCTTCTAGCTTTCCTGAAATCATGGATGTAGAAATGTATGTATTAACGCCAACCCATTCACATCACCCCACACCCATTCACTCACCCATTACCCATCACCCCCCACCCATTCACTCACCCATTAGGGCTATTGGTGGGCCTTCGGCCCACCACCTGTGTTTGGTGGGCCAAAGGCCCACCAAACACAGACTCTCCAGATAGCCCCTTCTAACTTTCCTGAAATCTTGGATGTAGAAATGTATGTATTCCCCCCACCCATTCACTCACCCATTACCCATCACCCCCCAACCATTCACTCACCCATTACCCATCACCACACACCCATTCCCTCACCCATTACCCATCACCCCCCACCTATTCCCTCACCCATCACCCCCAACCCATCACCCCCCACCCATTCACTCACCCATCACCCACACCCATTACCCATCACCCCACCCATTCACTAACCCATTACCCATCACCCTACATCAAGGTTTCCTCAATTCTCGCAACCCACATTTTTTTTCACAATTCCCGCTAATAGGCTGCAAAAAAAAAAAAAAAAAAAAAGTGATCGGATCATCTCATAAGTGGGCTTAAAACCTTCCCCTGGTCGAGCTGGTTCCAAAACTGTGACATATGATGGGATTCCGCCACGGGGGGCGGCACCTATCGCGGACAGACAGACAGACAGACAGACAGACAGACAGACAGACAAACACACACTTTTGCTATATTATTATATATATATATATATATATATATATATATATATATATATATATATATATATATATATATTATATATATATATATATATATATATATATATATAACGAGCAACGCTCGTATGGCCCCGTCTCCATATCAACATTTTTATCATTCATCCTTACTTACTCCATGCTCGCTCATGCCGGGCCTGCCGGGGACGCCGCGCTGCTCGCCACGCTCAACGCGTCTTGGCTGGCAGGTCACCTGCCACCAGCGTGGAAGGAGGCCGATATTCAGGCCATCCCCAAGCCCAGGAAGCCCACCAAGCTCAGGCCTATCTCCCTCATCAGCTGCACGGCTAAAACAGCCGAGAGAATGGTGCTCTCGCGACTGCAGTGGCGCGTGGGAGCCCTCCACCCTCACGTGTTTGGCTTCACCCGCGGCGTGGGCACAGCTGACAGCCTCCTCACCCTGCTGACTCAGGCCAACAACTGCCCCACAGTCACAGTCTTCCTCGACCTTGAGAAAGCGTTCGAGCTGGCCAGTCCTCACGCTATTCTCGCCACCCTCGCGAGGAAGGGGATCCGGAGAAGACTGCTCGCCTGGCTCGAGGATTACATCCAGCACCGTCGGGCCAGAGTCAAGTTCCAGGGCCTCAAATCACGCTACAAGGAACTGGAGAACGGGACGCCCCAGGGCGGCATCCTCAGCCCGTTCCTGTTCAACCTGCTGATGGAGGAGCTGGTCGCCCTGCCCTTCCAGGCTGGCACCGTCCTGCTCAGCTACGCCGACGACCTGG
>JACEEZ010000540.1:749936-771592 GCA_016584305.1 Chionoecetes opilio
GCCCGGTAGGCCCACACAGGTGTGTTGGGGGATAATCTCTCTCTCCCCTCTCCTCTCTCTCTTCTCTCTCTCTCTCTCTCTCTCTCTCTCTTCTCTCTCTTCTCTCTCTCTTCTATCTCTCTCTTTCTTCTTCCCCTCTTCTCTCTTCTCTGTCTTTCGCTTTATATATATTATATATATAAAATTTTAATATATATATATAAATATATATATATATATGAAAAATAGGGTTCCCCCCCCTTTGTAATATAATTAAATATTATTTACAAACAAAACTGTATGTTTTTTACATGATTTAAGACCCGGGTAGTAAAATACATTTTGGAAAAAAAAAATAATCTTCAGAATATCTCCGGGTTTTCTGCCCGTGGGGAAACAAAGTTGGGATCATAACTTGACTTTTTTGAAAAAAAATCAAAAAAAATTCCTTCCCGGTAAACAGTGAAAAAAAAAGGGAAAAAGAAAAGCAAACATGAACAAAAGCAAAAAAAGAAACTTTAAGTTTTTTCCAAAGGAAAATGGAACGGGAAAAAAGGAGAGAAAAAAAAACTTTAAGTATTTCTCTACAAAAACCCCAGGACTTTTTTTTCAAAATTATTTTTTTTTTTTCCTCAGGGACTCGATTAAAAAAAACCCTGGGGTCGCCCCAAACCCTTTCCCCTCCCCACCTCCCCCCAGGGCAGGCTGATTACTCCCCGGGCCCCGCGTCCCCAGCTTTTGGGTTTTTCCCGGGGCACTGATCTATATAACATGGATGCGGATCTGGGCTAGCTGTGGCCGAAAAAACTAAAGGGTCACCGGGCCGCCATCTTGTATAACCAAAAACAAATACAGGGGCCCGGGCCAGGCAGTGGCTGGGTTTTGGGGCTGCTGGCAGGGATAGCCTATTTTACCCCCCAAATAATTACTATTAACACCTACTACTTACACTAATAACACATACTACTACTTTTAACCCCTAAAAACTACTTTAAACACCAAATTAATACTACTATAAAATTTTCCAACCTATTTGCATCGTCAAACCCTTTTCCAAGTCTTTTTATTTACCGGTGATAAAACAGACAATAGGCTGTTGAAACCCCCCGTACAGGTGTGTGGGGAAACGGGGGTGTTGGAGGTCGTACAGGTGGGAGTGACGGGGTGGGTTGCGAGGCCGTACAGGTGTGTAGTGAAAGGGTGTTGCGAGGGCCTTTTACAGGTGTGTAGTGACAGGGTTTGCGGGGGCCGACAGGTGTGTAGGGGACAGGGGTTTTTGCGAGGCCTTACAGGTGTGTAGGGAAGGTTTTGCGAGGCCTTTAAAAGGTGTGTAGGGGACAGGGGGGTTGGTGTATGTGGTAAAGGGGAAGAGGCTAAGATTTAAAGTGTAGCCCCCGAGTGTGGGTGTGTCTGACCTAATAAAGCGAACGCGCAGTTTCGTCCACTTTTAACGGGCCCCCCCCGTACCGCCGGGCCACGGGTAGGGGCGCGAGCCACGGGGTCCAAAAGAAGTTTTTCGGGGATTACAGGAATTTTAAATTTAAAATAAAAAAACCTTTTGGCCTAATCAAAAAACCTTTTTAATTAGGTATTTTGAATTAAAAGTATTTAGTTTCGACACTGTTTTTGAGTTTTTTTGTACATACCTGGTGTTTTTCGTAACTCTAGTAGTCAAGTTCAACTCTGACCCGGAGTGTCCCGAAAGACTATGGTTTCATATAGACTCCCCGAAACAATTTTTGGTTTAAAAAATGGACGAGATTTTTGGGGGTTTGGGTTTTTAAGAGACCCCCTATTTTTTCTTGGCCTACAATAGGTTTCTTGTTGCAATGGAATGTTTTATTTTTTCCCCCCCCCCCCCCCAAAAAAAAATAATATTTAAAGAAAAACCCAACTAACCTTATGGTTTTAATGAAACCTAACCTACTAACTTAAAGGTTTTAATTTAAACCCAACCAACCTTTAGGTTTTAATGAAAACCCAAAAAAACCTTAAAAAGGTTTTTTAAAGAAACCTAACCTTAAATTATAGGTTTTAATGAAACCCAAAACCAAATTTAACCAAAGGTTAAAAACTTTTTTTCTTTTTTTTTTCTTTGAAAAAAAAAGCTATCTTTCCCTTAGAACAAACCCCGTATTTGGAAGGCTATGTCATTTGGTTTTTTTCATAAAACCCACTCAGGTCTCCTTCCGTTCCCCAATAATTTTTAAAAAAGTAAAAAAAAAATATACATAATCTAATCTATTTATATAAAAAAAAAAAATATTATAAATCCAAAACCCCTTTTTTTTTTTTAAAAAAAAATAGTTGGAGGAAAATGGAGTGGGTAGGTGGGTTAAAAGTTGGGTGGGCTGGGTGGGGAGGGGTTGGGTGTGGGGGGGGTTTTGGATGTCCCGGGTGTGTGTGGGGGGTGGGTGTGGGTGTGGGTGGGGGGTGGGGGGGGTGGGTGCGGGTGGGTGGGTTTGGGGGGGTTTGGGGGGGTTTTGTGTGGGTGTTGTGTGTGTGTGGTGGGGCGTGTGTGTTGTGTGGGTTACTCACGGGGAAAAAATTTTCCCCCTTCCCGGGCTGGTCTGTTTGTACAGGGGCATAGCAGCACCGCTTGGGTGACGAGGCGAAAAAACAGCCCAAAAGGGAAGGGACAGCCTTTGGAGGACAGGCGATAACAAAGCCAGCCCGAAAAGCGAGCCGCAGAAAAAAGGTTTGTTTGGTTACCGGGAAGATGGGGGACATTGGAACCAGTTTCGGGGCCAAGCTTCCCCCGATCCATTTTTATAAAAGACCCGTGGGTTTCCCAGACGGGGCCCGGGAGCGATGAGACTCGGGGGGGATATTTTAGAATAGTCACGATAAAAATTCGTCGTTTTTTTTCGTCGTTTTTTTCGAGTTTTACATTTGACGTAAATAAGCTGCGCGCGGTTTAAACCCTGTAATTTATAAACACTGATAATACCCCATTGTGATTTTCCCCAAAAAAGTTTTCCGGGCAATAAACCCCACCCTTACCCCCACCCAACCTACCGTAGATAATACTTTAGTCGCCAGCCGCCAAATTACGGGAAATTTTTGCATCATACGATTTTTAAATTTTTTACACCCGTGGTTTCCCCCAACCTTTTTTTTGTCGTTTCCCCCTTCAACCATTTCCCGGGTGATTTTTTAAAACCCTTTCCCTTCATGTGAAAAAAAAAAAGCCAAAACACAAAAAAAATTTTCCCTTTCTTAAAAAAAACAAGTATAAGCCCCTATCTTCTACAGTATATCTATAATATTGAAGAAAAAATCAAAAAGGTATTTAAATATTAAAAAAAAACTGTCGACTAAATGCTATTTAATTTTGATGTCCCTAGGGTACATTTCCCCCTTAAAAATCCCGGGAAATTTCCCCCCCGGGGGAAAAATTTTCCCAAAAAGGGTTTGGGAAAAAAAATGTGATACACAGTTTGTTTAATCAAAGATGTATAATCTCCCCGTTTCAGCGTTTTTTTATGTTTGGGATTGCAAAATATTTTACTGTTTCAAAATTTTCGCTACTCTTTTTTTTTTTCCGGGGGACGAAGACGGGGGGGAGGACAACCCAGAAAAATAAACACTAGTGGCGATCTTTGTTTTAAAGGGCGGCCCCCTCGGGGGATATTTTTTTAATTTTTTTCATTTTAGCCATAATATGATACAGATGAAGCACAAAAAGACACAGAATCCAGATAGCCCCTTCTAACTTTTGAAAGTAGAAATGAAATATTGTTTTCCGGGTTTGGGGTTTTGCTGTATGTGTTTGGGGAGGGGGGGGAAACGAGGTGTGGGTTGAGTGAGGGGCTGTAAGGCGGGCGGATGCATGGCCCCCCCGTTTTTGAGGGTAGCCCGGGTTTCCCCTTGCACACAAAAGGGGGGGGGGACGTCCCCGGGGCAGGGGTGATTATGATTTGGAGCAGGTAAGAGCTTCCTAGAGCGTCATTGGCTTGGGGGCTAGCAGGCGGGCCCGACAAGAGGGGAGATGGGGGGAGGTAGCGAGGGTGTGAGCCCGGGGAAACAGTCTGGGGCCCCAGGGACGAGCAGGTGTTTCCCCCGGTTTGAAACAGAGCGCGCCCTTGCCTTTGTCAGGTTCGTAAATAGCTTGTCAGAGCTAGGAGGGCCCCGTTGGGAAGCCGTGTTGGGGTTTTCCCAAGGGGAAACCCCGTTTGTGTTAAACGAAAAATAGACGGTTTTTAACCCATGTGGTACTTTGTTCAGTCGCTCCAAAGTTTAGGAGAATTATGAGTTGTGGATTGTGTTGAGTTGTGTAGTAAAAAAGGAATAAATACAGTGAGTGTTCATTTTTCCTCTATCGCCCTTTTGTATGACTAAGTGGGCTGCACACCATAGCTCGCCCAGGTTTAAATCTACCCGGGCCCTTTACAGGAGGGAATTTTAAAGGGGTTTAAAGGGGCCGCGCCTTTGGGGGTAAATTAAAACAAAGGGAAGCTTGGGTGTGAGGTTTTGAGGACGGTGCCCCAAACCCCTGGTTGTAAAAAGTTAGGGGTAAATTGTAAAAAAACCCTTTGGGGGTAATGATGGTGCCCCCACGGGTTCAAATGGGGGATTTGGGAGGAGGAAGGGGGGGAAAGGCGAGGTGAAGTTTTTGTGCCCCTCACCCAAGGAAAGTCCCCCGTGGCACGTTTAATTTCGAGGGACATGTGGAGAAATGAGGAGGGGACAATGAGAAAAAAAGAAAAAATACTGGGTTAAACCCCAATGAGAAAATGATGAGAAGAAATAGTGGGTTTAAAAAAGGGAAAAAGATAAAAAGGGAAAGGAACAGGATAGTGTGAAAAAGGGGAGAAGAAATGGAACAGAATTTTTGAAAAAAAGAAACAAAACGAAGGCGGCTTAAATAAAAGAGGTAAAAGGGGTTATTTCGAGGCAGGGCCTGACGAAGGGGGGGGCGGGGCGAGGCGGGGAAAAAGTTGGTGAGGGGTTTGGGGACGAAGAGCCCGCCTAAAACCCCCGGTGCCGCCCCACAGAGGAAGTGGGGTGGAAATTTGGGCGGCGCCGTCAGAAGGGTGCAGTGAAAAAAAGGTTTCCCCTTTCTCCCCCCAGACGCCCAGCGAGCAGGGTAAAAGGCCCAAACGCGTGCTTTACTGCCAGCCTTCTTTAGGAAGTGACGAAAAGGGGGGGGGGGGGGGCGTTGAGGGCCCGGAAGGCCCCCCCCCCGCTGCGCTGGCAAAAGGCGGAAAAAAGGGGCGCCGGCCGCAAACTTCCCCTCTTCGCCTCCCCGCTCTTTCCTTTTTAAAGGGGGGGGGGAAGGGGGCCCCGCTGAGGGGGCTGCCCCTCCGGCAGGGAACCCGGGTCACGCGCCACCGGGGGAGGGGGGCCTTTCGCCCCAGCTGGGAAAACCCGCCGGTTTTGGGTGAACGTGGGAAGGGCCGTTTCCCCCGGGGGCCCCGACACTCGGCAGGTGGGGGGACCAAACACCCCCCGGCTGAAGGCCGGCCGGCCGCCCCGGCGAAGAAGGGCCGAAGGCGGGGGTGAGCGAGGGAAGCAAGCGCAAAACCAAACAGGGGAAAAATCTCGGAGGGCCAGGAAATTTAAAGGGCCCCCTACTTGCCCTTTTGCTAAGCCCTCAAGATGGCGAGCCAGGGGGTTGCCCCCCCCCCCCCCCCGAAGGGGGAAGGGGGCCCGTAAAGGCCGTTAAGAGGAGGGGAAGGGCACCGACGTTTCCCCTTTTACCAAGCAGGCCCGCTGCAGCGCGTGGGGTGGGTAGGTTTCCCGCAGCACCGTCCGGCGTTCGGGAGCGGAGGGGTGGTTTTTCGGGGGGTGGTGTGGCGCCTTAAATTTCCCCCCCCGGAAAGGAGCAGCTGGAGAAGAGGGGAGCTCGCGGGCCAAGGGGGTGTGGGGTCTTTGGGCCCCGGGGGACCTCAGGAAAGGGACCCCCCAAGGGGAAGGGGGGGGGGGTTTGGGGTTTGGCCCCCCCTTGGAGGAAAAAACCACGGAGCCCAAAGGAGGGGTGACTCTTGGCCCGGGGCATAGTGAGGCTACCCGGGTAAAAGAGGGCCCCCGGGGGCTTGTTTGCGGGTTTAGGAAGGGTTTCAGGGGCCCTCACCCGTTGTGAGTCTTTGCCCAAGGGGGGAAAAAGAAAAGGGCGCCAGTGTGACCCCCCAACGCTGCAGGAAACGGTTGGGGATGGGATGGGGGGGGACTTTTAGGTTAAAAAGCTTGGGGGGGGCTTTTGGGGGGTTTTGAAAATGGCGATGGGTGACCACCCCTGTGCGGTTTGCCTGCAGAAGTGGGTGCAGGTGGGGGTGGAAGGTTAGCCGCAGGATGGGCCTGAAGGGGGGGGGCCGCGGGCCAATGGAGTTTTGGCTTTGGGCCCCGGGGGAAATCGAGGCGACCCCCCCGGGAAGAGGGAAGGGGGGGGTTTTTGTGGGGCCCTTTGGAAAAACCCCGGGGCCAATGGAGGGACTCTTTGGCCCCGGGTCGCTAGTGAGGCCCAGCCAGGGATGGGGGGAAAGGGTTCCCTGGGAGCTGTAGGCCTGAGGAAGGGGGAAAGGGGGGTCACCTGCCTTTTGAGTCTCGTGAAGGGGGAGAACTATGTAATTGTTGTTTTTATTATGTCAAGGGGGAATTTTATTTTTGTTGTGTTTTAAATTTATACGCGAGCTGCCCTTTCATTTTAGAATTTTTTTTGTTTTTCATGTTGCAAAATATGTCCAATTTTTGGTCTTCTTTTGTACTTTAGAATTTCAGGAATTTAGGATTTAAGTTAGCAGTGAGGCAGGCCCCAGTGAGGGGGGAAAAAAAGTTAAAGCGGTTGGCGTTTTGCTGTAAATGTTGGGTAGGGGGAAAACGAGGGTGGGGTTTAGTGAGTGTTTTATGAGGGGGGCGGGATGCATGGCCCGCGTGGAGGGTAGCCGGGTTTTTCAATCTGCACACAAAGGAGGGTGAGTTAAGGGGGCAGGGAAAAAAATTTGATAGGAGCAGGCATGAGCCCTTTCCCAGGCATCATTGGGGGTCTAGCAGGCCCTGGCAGAAAGAGGGGAGTAGGGAGAGGTAGCGAGATGTGGCTGGGCCAAAAACAGTCTGGGCCGCAGGGGGCGAGCAGTTGTCCCCCGGCGAGCAGAGGGGCCGGCGCCTAAAGGCGCCTTTTCCTTTTGGCAGGGGTTTTCAAATAGCTTTGTAAATAGCTAGGGGGGTGCCTCGTTGTAAGGGCCCTTTTAAACCCCGTGTGTGTATCTCAAGGGGGCCCCGTGGTGTTAAAAGAAAAAATAGAAGGGGTGTTTTAACCTATGTGTGACTTTTTTCCAGTCGCTCTACCGTCATGGAGTGTTTAGTTTTGTATTGGGTTGTCTTAGTAGTGTTAAGCTCCCGGACGCCGCCGCTCCGCATATACTCCCGAAGGGGGGAAGGAAGGAAATTGCGTGCGCGGAGGCTCAACGGGGGGGTGTTATATTATACGTATCTGTTTTAGCGCCCCCCCCAACCCGCATGGTTTTCCCAATCGGTCGCTGGTCTGGCATGAAAAAATAACCCCGGCCCCTCTACCTGAAGGAGTCGGGTTGGGTTTTTATCTCCTTGTACCGGCAGGTCGAGGGCAGTGCCGTAGCTTCGGAGAAGGGGAGCTTATTCCCCCGGTTTTAAGCCCGGGGTTTTCCCGGGGGGGGACCCTCCTGTTCCCCCCCGAGGCCCCCAGTTGCCCTAGTTGCCCCGGGTCAATCCATTATCGCCCGCCTCTGTCATGCACTGCAATCATAAGATAATACCCTCTGCTGCGTCGCCTTGGAAAACCTGTATGTGGTGCAAAAAAGGTCCCAAAATCCTGTTTCAGGTGCCCCGTAATGCCCCGGGGGGCCAGGGGGGGGAAACCCCGGGGGGGGCCTCCTGAAGGAGGGATCTAGTAGGGGTCGTAGAGCGAAGTTTTTAAACCCGGGCCCACGCCCCCCCCTATGCCGGCCCCAGCGCCCCCGTGGTCCCCCGGGCCCTGAAGAGAGGCCAAAGGGGGAGGTTTTGTGGAGGGGGGTCATGGTCCCTTAGGGAGCATTCCCTACCCCCTGGGGGCAAAGTGAGGGCGCCCCTTTGGGTGCCCCACGGCGGTTCCGGGAAGCCATGCGGCCCCAGGGGAATCATCACGGGCGGGCAGTGTTGTCTGGACGTCTTGGTCTCGAGAGTTGCACTTCCCGCCCTATTTTATTTTTTGCCTGGGTTATGCGGGGTATGTCCCTTAGTCGTCCCGTTGAAGGCCCCGTCGTCCCTGGGGCAAGTGAAAGCCACAGTGCAAACGCCGAGCCGCCGCTATTTGCCCTGCCGTGGCCCTTCATCTCAGGAGCCCAGGAGGAACACAGGGGAAAAGCCACCAGGGCAGTGCCTGGCCGGACGTCGGGAACTTCGTAGGAGATGAGTAGCACTGCCCCAGGGGACAGCGGGTGGCGGGCGTCGGGCGGCCTGGTAATGAAGGGCGCTCCTTGCACTAAGACACTAGTCCCTTGTAAGAATATCACCGCGACGCATAATAAGTGTTGCCACACCGCAGGGTATATAATCAAATCTGTCTTCTCATCTCCTGTCTTCAGGGGGAGACCCGGCGTGTGGTGGGTACTGTCCAAGGTTATTTCAGTGTTGACATAAGTGTGAGTGATGGCGTGAATTGAGGGATGAAGATTCAGCACTCTTCCTCCTTCTCCTGCGCCTCCTCACCTTCTCACACCTCACACTTAGACTCCCTCACGCTTCTCTCACGCTCTCTCACTTCTCTCACTTTCTCTCTCTCTCTCTCTCCTTCTCCTCCCCCTCATCTTTCTCTTTTTCGCCGGGGACGGGAGGACCTTAAAGCTGTGGTCAGCAAATGTACAGGTGGGCGGCCGAGCCACCCCTTCATAGGGCTGATAAGGAAGATTGTTGTAAGCCCACCATCAATTGCCTCTCTCTCTAATACCACCACCATCATCATAAGTCTGCCTCTTCCTCCCTTCTCTTCTCCTTATCTTTCCCATTTAGTTTTCCTCCCCTTCTATTCCCCATATCTCCACGTTCTCAGCCCTCACGATGTAGTACAGAATGAATAGTAAAACCGTTGATGTTCATTTATCCTCTTTCGCCTTGTGTAGTGACCTAAGTGGTGCACAACCATAGCTCGCCCATGTAAGTCTACGGCCCCTTCTACAGGAAGGGAAGTTTAAGGGGGTTACGTGACCTGCGCCTTTGGGGTTAAATTAGACAGGTACGTCTTGTGGTGTGAGGTTATGAGTGCGGTGCGCCACAGTATAACGCCACCAGACGTCTGTAAATCGAAAAAAAACGTTGTCCTGGCGACTTTAGTGTTATCTACGGTAACGTAATGTAACGTGACGTGTTCCAGGAGTAAGCGCGACATACTGTTCCGGAAAACGGGAATGTATTCTGCTGGGGCGAGGTGGTTGGTGGTGGTGGCATTCTGTTAAGCCCGTCATGTGACTATAGTTTACCTTATCATATAGTTTATCAGTTCTTATCTGTGTTAACTGAGAGACCTCGTGATGGCGGTAGCAACTTGACTCATCATGTCATATCTCTCTCTCTCTCTCTCTCTCTCGGTTCTCCTCTCTCCTCTCTCCTCCATCATCTCTCTCTCTCTCCTCTCGTACTCCTCTCTCTCTCTCTCTCCTCTCTCTACTTTTTCCTTCATTGCTATTGTTTTAACATCCTCACTTCATCCTCTTACACTGAACTCACTATTATCACAAAGCAGTTATATTCCCTTTTATGCCTTCAAACTAACCTTTTTCTCTCTCTTCTATTTTCGCTCTAAAGTCTTTTGTATTCGTGATGTCTACGTCTACAGTCCAGAGGGGTTCTCAAATCTTCACTGACGGCGCGCACTAGATTATATCTTGGACTTCGGGCGGCGCAGCAGATATATATATAATTATATATAGATATATATATCTATATATAATATATATATATATATATATATAATATAGTATATATATATATCATATATATTACAGGAATGGACATAAGGAAATAATGTGTAAATAAACCTACTATGTTACAACACATAACATACCTGATCAGTGGGACGAACGTGTGCCTGCCTGAGTGGCTATCCGCTCTATGTTAGGGGAGGGACAGTTTGACAGACCCACGTCTCATTTCCTTTTCACAGCCCCGCAATTTATCCTTTTCCTAGTTTTTTATATTTGTAGGGCTTGAGAATCGCGCTTCCACAGATAATGAGTTGAAATTGCGGGAGTATTTTCTGGGCCCTTTTGGATATATTGGGTGTTCGTTTTCCATTTGAAATCCAGAGCTTTCTAATGTCATATCCAGATATTGCGTGTTTATGTGCGGTCTTACGGATGTTGCTTCAGTTTCCTCTTCTTTCAAGGATTGCTAAGTTGTGGCTTGCTCCAAGGATATTGACTAATGGATTTTCTCAGCCAGTCATACTTTCAACAGAATATATTTTGGGAATTATTTTTACTTGTACCTTTCCTATGCTTTCAAGGTGCTGCTTAACTGAGTGGAACATGTCCTGTATATTTAGCTTCAGCAGTCCTTTTGAAACATGGTCAATCCTTGCCTTCACTCTACCTTTCACTTCCAGAGCCTATTTTTTCTATCAAGGCTTTCATTTCGTCAGAATATGTTACCATATTTTCATTTATTCCTTGCTACTTGCCTTCACCTTGTTCAGGATGTTCAAATATGTCTCCAAGTTAGCATAATTTTAACTACAACTTTTCATCAGCAAGATACTTCTCAGAATTCAGTTTTCTCCTCAAGGGTAAAGAAAAGGAGCATTTCCTCTCTCAGTTCATGCACCCGGGAATAACACTTTGCCTCTTGAGAACCACCGGACTTCTTTGTGGAGAAAGACTTTCGTGAGGAGATCCCCCATTTCTTCACAGAGCATGGAAGATAGTCTTGGATTGCTTTGGTCTGCTTTTAAAGAAAGTTTACCCTTTTTCACAAAATCAATCAGACAAACTTTAATTCTTGTCCGAGTTTACAGAGCTTCACGGTGCAAGAAACAATGGGTAGTAATCAAATTTGGGTTTGTCTTCTTGACTAAGGACACATAACCTTTATATCGATCCACCATGGCTAGCAAGCCATCTGTTGCAAAGTCCTGCACATATTATTCATGACAGTCCTTTTCTTTCAAGTATTCTGTCACAGAAAACATCTCCTGTCCTTGGTTTTGCACCAGTTCTTGCAGCATAAGAAATGTTCAGTTTATTTTTGTTTATCAGCAACTAACGGATTAACACTAGTAACTGAGGTTTTAGTCCATGTCCTGTTGATTCTACGCTTGTAAAGCATTACATTTTACCTTTCACGAGTTTCACGTACACACTTGTTTCAATATCAGACGACATGTTCCTTGGGGATTCGCTAACCAATCGTGTCGTCTCGAGAGGGGAATTTTTTTCACTCCTTTTCAGAAAGAGCCTCATCCCCAAACAATGTTTTCACCACAGCACAGCAAGCTGGAAGGAGTATGACTCTGCAATTGAATGGGTTTCATTTTGTTTTGCTGTATGCTCTGCACGAATAGCTTGCTTTCTGTCCTTTTCTGCCACCTTCCCTTTCTCCACCAAGCCTTTGTTGTTTTGTTTCTTCAAGAGTCCCTTTTAAGTATCTATAGGCTTCTGAAGAGTGACATGTTTTGTTGTTTTTAAATGTCTCTTCTTTTCATAGGGATCATAGATTCATCATAAGCTCATGCCGCAAACAACACATTTTGGCCTAGGACCATTTCATCATCAACAGGCACGTTAACCCAAGTCCAAGGTAACTGGCGTTATACAGGCGAAATAACTTACTGCGGTTACTTTGTGCTGGCCGTGTCGTCGTTTTTACCACGCTCAGACCTAGATGACAAAACTCACTTTCAATCTGTCTCTTCATATTTGCCCCGCTCAGACCTGCACGACTACGGTCACTTGCCAACTGTCACTTCACTTTGCCAGCACGGACCTGTACGACTATCTCATTTTTCAACTGTCACTTCCCTTTCTTCACGTTTCCCACACTTGGTCTTGACGAGAGGACTCACTTTCATCAGTTCTATTGACTGGTTACTGTCCGCTTCGGTGCCTTCGCCCATTTACCTTTTGATTCCCATGATCAACTGCGACTTCACCGCTATTGCCTTCATTACCTTTTCGCTTTTTATGCAGGTACTTATCCCATTTTTTAAGCTTGGACCTCTGTGTTACACCACAACAGCGATACTATTACTGAGGCTCACGGCTACACTGACCCCCAACGGGAGGTGCCTACCCAAACGCTCTCCTACGTGTGTTTGCCCAATTAATACATGTTATTTGTCGATCGGGGTTCACGTAAATCACGTCAAACAGTCATACTTGCATAAAGCCTCCTGATATACTTATGGCATCAGTTTCTATTCATCATCCTTTTTTCCTTTTGTGTATTCGCTAAAAAACAATTCACATGACGCCGTGCTAAAACTACTAAGTTGGTAACTCAGTAAACACCACAGGGCTCCGTCTCAGACTGGTACAGTACGTGTTACAGTACACGTTTAAATCGCGTATTTGTGGTGGAAAGCGGGAATATTTTTTTTTAAAGCATGAATACTTTTTATTTATTCCTCTATTTCTTACTTTAATCCAATCTACACAAAGTACTAGTCTTATAATTTATTAACAAGGAACCTTGCAATCTATCTACCTGCCTAGTTACATATTAACTCTTCATTTTACGATTTTCCATCTTCAATATAAAAACAAAACAAAAACTGCGACCTCAAAGCGCAAAACCCCCATAACAAAGCCCATATATCATGAAAAATTTACGCGGCGCACCTAGGGGAATTCCCACGGTCGCACAAGTGCGCCGCGACGCACAGTTTGAGAAATCACTGGTCTACCTAAAAGCACTCTACACTACAGGCCTACCTCGTGTAGGTCCTCACTGCCCTCTTGTAACTTCCTTCCTTATTTTTCTTAAGTTCTTATGCAATGAGTGAGTCAGTGTGAGTATTAATGGTGTTGGTGTATGAAGCAAAAGCAGTGGTGTGTGTGTGTGTGTGTGTGTGTGTGTGTGTGGTGATAGTGGTGGCAGTCACATGTTTATTAGTTGCCCGCCAGTGTGTGTTATGTTGACTTAGGGCTTGTGCGTATCAAGAAAATACCGGTACTTGAAACCGATACCGGTTTTACGGGAATAATACCGGTACCAGTTACGATACCGAGTATACCGATACCGTGCCAAAATACCGGTATTACCGGTAATCGGTAATTTTATTTTTTCGTGTTGTTTTTTTACTTGTCCATTCTCAGACAATTTTAACCTCTACGCATCGCCTCCCTAAAATAAAGTTTCCTATAAGCGTTCGGCCATTTCTTTTTTTGTACAATTCTTACCCCTACCGTACACATAGACCCCCCTAAAATAAATTTTCCTTTGGCCGTCGGCCGTGGCGGATATTAAGAGGGGACCGAGTAGACCATGGCCCTAGGGCCCCGCTCCCGCAAGGGCCCCCGCACTCCAGAGGAAAAATATGTTTGTCAATGCAATCTGAAATGCTGGACATTTCTTATTTGCTACGAACCAGCTGTTACATTGCATGTACTATAATATGGCTACAAATAAACCACATATGTAACTATCGGTGGAAAAAGTTTTCAATTAACTATATGAAAATCTGATCACATTTGGTAAAATTCTAGAGTCCTTTCCCGCCCTTATTAGTGGTTTTTATTTTATCCAGACCTTCACAAATCCTTCAGGTTACCTAAGCGTAATGAATAAGTGGGGAGATTAAAAATAAAAAATAACTTACTTCCCTAACCTCACCTAACCTGGCAAAATTGTGTATTTTTTTCCCACCCTTAGATCTCGTTAGGGAGGTTATTGGTTGGTTGTGTGAGGTTAGGTTAGAATTTTATTTTGGGGGTCCAGGGCGGGGTAATGTAGGGGGGAGGGGGCGTTTGAAGGGGGAGGCATCTCTTCCCCTTTTTATAATAACGTTTTAGAGGTATCTGAAGGGGTCTGTAAGGTCTGGAGAAAAAAAATACACTCAAAAGGGCGGGAAAGGACTCTAGAAGTTTTAACCCCCACATTTCACTTCAGGGCCCCGCACTCCCACCGGCCTAGGGACCCAGCCACACCCTAATCCGCCCCTGGCGCCGTCGGCCATCTCTTTTTTTACAATTCGTAACCACCTACCGTACAGCATAGAACCCCCTAAAAATTTTATGTAGCGTAGGTAAAATTCTTTTTTTTGTATCAGTAATTAGTATGTAAACTAGCCGCAAAGCCGCCCTCCGGGCGGACTTTTTGGGCTAGCTCCTGCGGAGGGTTATTGGTCGGCCTTCGGCCACCACCTGTGTTTGGTGGGCCAAACACAGCTTTCTGGAGAGTGTGTTTGGTGGGCCGAGGCCCACCAAACACACTCTCCAGATAGCCCCTTCTAAACTTTCCTGAAATCATGGATGTAGAAATGTATGTATTAACGCCTTACCCATCACCCCCACCCATTCACTCACCCATTACCCATCACCACACACCCATTCACTCACCCATTATCCATCACCTTCCCACTATTCCCTCACCCATCCCCCCCCAAACCCATTCACCCCACCCATCACCCCACACCCATTACCCATCACCCCACCCATTCACTCACCCATTCCCCCATCACCCTACATCAAGGTTTCCTCAATGGACCAATTTACTCTACTTGAGGTAAGGATTGATTTTGCCCACCCTTCAAGCCTCATATAGTTGGGCAGTGATGTTGATTTTTCTATGTGAACAGTATTTTTGATGAACACCCAAATTTAAGTACAGGAAAATGTATACGCTCTTAAAACGACTGGCCCCATGTTGTGGACGTCACTAGCTTAGACAACAGAGCAAAACAGCTGTAAAGCGGCCGCCACTATTATGTACTCCCTACTAATACACCAACTTGCATTCCCCCTACTACCGCAAGAGACCAGTAATCCTCCTTCAAGTGTTTGTAGTAGGTATTCACTGTGTTGTGAATATGTAAGTTGTAGTTTATAAGGAAAAAGTGGATAGACAGAGATAAGTGGCCCGTGACCCCCTGAAAAGTGACGACTTCTGGATCGGCATTCCTTATAGGGAGCTTAAATGAACCTGCAATGACATGTAAGCTAGCCCAGATAGACGAACTCATAGAGGAACAGGTAGAAATGTAGGCTTTCTTTCCCCACATAAGCAAAACATACCCCTTCGTCACTCTACTCACCAATAAAACCTTTACTAACCATACTTTTTCTATCTGTTCCTCTATGAGTTCGTCTATCTGTCAGCTTTTACATGTCATTGCAGGTTCATTTAAGCTCCCTATAAGGAATGCCGATCCCAGAAGTCATCACTTGTCTGGTGTCACGGGCCACTTCGTTTATATATAATATTTATATATATATTAATATAATTTATATATATATTTTAAATATATATAATATATATATATTATATATATATAACAGCAACGCTCGTATGGCCCCGTCTCCATATCAACTTTTATCATTCATCCTTACTTACCCATGCTCGCTCATGCCGGGCCTGCCGGGGACGCCGCGCTGCTCGCCACGCTCAACGCGTCTTGGTGGCAGGTCACCCTGCCACCGAGCTTTGGAAGGAGGCCGATATTAAAGCCCATCCCCAAGCCCAGGAAGCCCCCCAAAAGCTCAGGCCTATCTCCCTCATCAGCTGCAGGGCCCTAAAACAGCCGAGAAAAATGGTGCTTCTCGCGACGGGCAGTGGCGCGTGGGAGCCCTCCACCCTCACTGTTTGGCTTAAACCCGCGGCGGGGGCCCACAGCTGACAGCCTCCTCACCCTGCTGCTCAGGCCACAACTGCCCCACAGTCACAGTCTTCCTCGACCTTGAGAAAGCGTTCGAGCTGGCCAGTCCTCACGCTTTTCTCGCCACCCTCGCGAGGAAGGGGATCCGGAGAAGACTCCTCGCCTGGCTCGAGGATTACACCCCAGCACCGTCGGGCCAGAGTCAAGTTCCGGGCCCCTCAAATCACGCTACAAGGAACTGGAGAACGGGACGCCTCAGGGCGGCATCCTCAGCCCCGTTCCTGTTCAACCTGCTGAGGGAGGAGCTGGTCGCCCTGCCCTTCCAGGCTGGCACGTCCTGCTCAGCTACGCCGACGCCCCTGGCCCTCGTTGTCACCGGGCGGGGGTGACAGGCTTTGCAAGACGCAGCGCGCTCTTGACCCCCATCACGCCAAGTGCGAGGAGCTGGGCCTCAAGATCTCGGCCCCAGAAGCCCCGGGCCATGACTATCAAGGCAGCTAACCCATTTTTCAGCTGCGCGTCCAGGGCATCGGCCCTTGGCCTGGACGGACTCTTACTGTACCTCGGGGTGTGGCTCGACAGGCGGCTGTCGTTCACGGCGCAGCTTGACTACCTGAGGGAAAGGACGCAGGCCAGGCTGAACGTGGATGCGGGCCATGACGCGGCTTAACGCCGGCGCCACCTTCTCTATCCTCCGCCTGTACTACGTGCAGGCTGTGCGCTCCCTGGTGGATTATTGCGCCCCTGTACTCATCGCGCTCTCCCCCAGTCAGCAGGAGCTCCAGAACAACGCCATGAGGACCTTTACTGGGGCTCCGATATGGCCCAAAGCCTGCGTAATGCAGAGCGAGACCAGATTGGTGCCCCTCGCCACCAGGGTGCAGTGCATCATGGCCAGTCGCGTGGCCAGAGTCTTCCGCCGCGACGTGGAGGGCGTGGCGCAGGGGGAACTCCGGCTGGCCATGACGCAGGGCATCGAGTGCCTGCGCGGCAACAACGTGGTTCATCAACCCTCGCTAGCCAACCACAGCCTCATTCCCCGCGGGGATCACCGGGCCGTGGCGGGGAGGCCGATGTCCCCGCCCCCACCTACAATGCTCCGCCCCCGTGGGGGGCCCCCGCCGCAGAGTTCACCGCCACGCAGTTGCCTGCCTGAAAAGCCATGTGCCACCACCCGGGAGCTGCGGCAGCACGCGCTGATGCCAATGGCCCAGGTCGCCGAGCGGGACACCCGTGTATACTTCACTGACGGCTCGGTCGAACCGGATAGTGGCAGAAACAGGTGCCGCGTTCGTCACCACGGGTGGGAAGAGCTGTCTTGGGGGACGTCTGACAACTGCTCCACCCTCCAGACTGAGCTGGTGGCCATCCGCATGCCCTCGAAACATGCCCTGCACCGCCGGGAGGCAATGTGGTTAATACACACCGACTCCTGGACGGGGCTGCAGGCCCTCCAACAGCCGCTCCCAAGGACAACGTGAGGCCCCATCACCACCATCCTGGGCAGCCTACAGAGCCTTGGCGCGCAAGGAAGGCGGGTCAGGCTCAACGGGGTCCCCAGCCACGTAGGAGTCCGAGGTAACGAGGCGGCGGACGTGGCCGCCAAGCTAGCCGCCAGCGGCCCCAGCGTCACCATGCCGTGCCTCCCAGCTTACAGCAGCTCAAGGCGCAGGCGAGACGGGCCGCAGCACACTGCGCTCACCAGACACACCGAAGACCTGGAGGCCAGGAAGAGGCAGGCGGGCCTGGTACGCTGCAGCCACCCGACTACCACCCACTGGACGCCACTCAGCAACAACCCAGGGCAGATGGCGCACTACTGCAGCGTGTGCGTTCTGGGCTACTGCACCAGAGAGGAGTGCTGGAGACTTCGAGGGGGAAGTGTGCGACCACTGCGAGATGCACACCGTCGCCCACTGGTGCACTACCCTCCTGTCCTGCCCCGCCACCGCCCCCCTGAGGCCCCGGCCCAGCCCCCCCCCGCCCAGCCTGCAGGTGGGGGGCTGCTGAGTGGGCGTGAAGGAGGGCCGCCCTCATGGGCCGCCACACCCCGACAAACGTGATGTTGGGGGGGCTGCGAGCAACGCCCCCCTCCCCGCTGACACATCACCCACACCCGGCCGGGTGCCCCAGTGACGCAGGTGACTCACCATCACCACGCCTCCACGCGACCCTCCCGTAGCTTGACGGGATAATCTCCTCACCGGGGGGGCTGATGCCCGCTTTGTATTTTTTTGCTGCTTGCACTATGTGTATTTATGTACATGCTTGGTACTGTATATATATATGCTGTATGTTTTAATTGGGACATAAACCTTTACAAATCAAAAATATATATATATAAAATATATAATTATTATTATATATATATATAATATATATATATATATATATATAATATTATTATATATATAAAATATTATATATATATATATATACTAGCCGCAAAGGCGCCCTCCGGGCGGACTTTTTTGGCTAGCTCCTGCGGACGGCTATTGGTGGCCCACCACCTGTGTTTGGTGGGACTTCGGCCCACCAAACAGACTCTCCAGATAGCCCCTTCTAGCTTTCCTGAAATCATGGATGTAGAAATTATGTATTAACGCCAACCTATTCACATCACCCCAACCCATTCACTCACCCATTACCCATCACCCCCCCCCCCATTCACTCACCCAATTTTCCCCCCCACCCATTCAACCACCCATTATCCATCACGACACACCCATTCACTCCACCCATTACCATCACCCCCATCTATTCCCTCACCCATCACCCATCACCCCCCACCCATTCACTCACCCATCACCCCACACCCATTACCCATCACCCCACCCATTGACTCACCCATTACCCATCACCCTACATCAAGGTTTCCTCAATTCTCGCAACCCACTTTTTTTTCACAACTCTCGCTAATAGGCTGCTAAAAAAAAAAAAAAAAAAAAAAAAAAATGATCGGATCATATCATAAATGGGCTAAAAAAACCCTTTCCCGCTAGAGCCGGTTCCAAAAATGTGCCATGTGAGGGGATTTCCGCCACAGGGGGCGGCACCTGGAGCGGACACACACACACACACACACACCCACACACACACACACACACACTTTCGCTTATAATATATATATATATATATATATATATTTTTAATATATATATATATATATAATATTATTATAATATATATATATATAAAATTATATTATATATATATATATTATATAATATATATATATATATTATATATATTATATATATTTTATATATGTATATATATATAACTATATATATATATATGTATATTATTATATATACTATTATATATATATATGTATATATATATATATGTATATATATATATATTAAAATATTTTATATATATATATATATATATATTATATAATTATTATATATATATATATATTTTATATATATATATATAATATATATATATATATTATATATATATAATTATATATATATATTATATTATATATATATATATATTATATAAAATATATATTATATATATATATATCAAAACATCAATCATTGGGGGCATATGCCGGGGGGGGCGCGCGCCTCGCCCCCCCCTACGACGCCACTCCCGGGGTCACCACGCGCGAGTTCCCATGCAGGCTCCTTTTTCCCCTACCAAGCAGCTCTCGACAAGAAACATCAACTTGCCCCCCCCACGAGCCTTGTGGGCGCCCCCTTGGCCATCCCCCCCGGATTGTCTCTTACAGATACAACCCGATGGGAAGGATCGGTTTCAGGTAGCGTGCCACATGCCCATATAGCCGAAGTTGGCGCTGACGGACTATGCAGGTAATAGGCCTCGATTCAGTCTCACGGTGCAATCGCTGATTTGGGCACGTAATCATCCCAGCGATACCCCATGATTCTGCGAAGACACTTATTACCAAAGGCATTGATTCGTCTCTTCAAGTCACTATTTAGTGTCCATGTCTCACAACCATAGAGTAAGACAGGGATCACAAGCGACTTGAAGATCCGGATCTTTGTCCTCCTGCACAGGTACCGACAACGCCAAATACTCCCGCTGAGCGAGTCCATAACACCGTGGGCTATGCCAATCGTCGTAAGACTTCTTGACGTGACCGCCGTCATTATGGACTGCGCTACCAAGGTATGTAAAACTTTCCAAGATCTCAATGCCCTCGCCACACGCATGAACAGACTGTACTGCTTCATCTAGTAAGTCTCCAAATACCTGGACCTTGGTCTTGAGCCAGGAGACCTCAAGTCCCAAAGGCTTTGCCTTCTCGTGCAGCGCCTCGAGAGCCATCACCAGGACCTCCAGCGACTCAGCAAAGATTACTGCATCATCGGCAAAAACAAGATCAGTGATCTTGGTGTTGCCAACGGATGCTCCACAATCACTTTGATCTACAACCTTGTCCAATACCCAATACCCAATAATAAGGATATTAAACAGGTCATATCTCTATAATATTGCTTATGTTTATTAAAATCGTCGAATGGTGATTATATTACAATAAAAATTACGTTCTGGGCTTCAAGGGGTGAAGTGGCTGTATTACATTTTTTTTTCATCTAGAATTCTAGATATTACTTTAATCAATAAATAACCCGATCGCATGTATTTATTGCAACTCCTTCACAAGCTCGGACACAGCGCGTTCACCCACTCACCAGCTGGTACAAGGGAGTTCATTGGCATGAGTCTGCATGATGTTAATGTGGCAGACAATAATAAAACATGCATAGCTTTGGTGCTTGGACAATCTCTGAGCTCAGATGGCTAATGCTGAACGGTGAAATTCAAAATTCATGACCATTATATTCCCGCCCAAACAGAGGCAGACACTATCAAAAGTTCAAAACAAGTTTTTGCCTCAGAATAAAGCAGCAGTGTACAGTGCTGGCGTTTTGGGGCAGACCTAAAAAAGTCCCCAATCGAGAGAGGGGGCTGGGGGTTTGCCTGAATCAGGAAGTTTCCCATGTAGTAGTAGGCTATAGAGCGGTGATGATATACACACACACACAAAAACCCCACCCCACACACACAAACCCCACACACACACACACACACCAACACAACGGGGTACTCCGGGGGTGTAGGGGAAGCACGTTGTTTCAAAACCCCAGAAGTCCCGGTTCGATCCCCGGGCGGAGCGGAAACATATGGGCTTTTTTCCTTAAAACCCCGAGGCCGTCCCCCACAGTGAAGGGGCCCGGGTGTTAGCCGGGGGTTTTTTTGACCTTCTCCCGGGGTGTGGCTTTTTTCCCAAAATAACATACCCAAGGAGAATGTAAAAAAGTTTTATGGAGGCGGGGGCCCTACGAGCATTTCTCTGGCCCTGAAAATACAACTAGATGAAAAAAACTAGAGAAAACCAGTTTACAACGTAACCCACAATCACCACCACCACAAGCCAGTTGGCTATAAAAGTTCGCACAAAAATTAAAAACTTATATTTTAGTCTACCTTAAATTTTTCATGATAATTTTTATAGAAAATTAAAATTTGTATTAGGAATACGAAATAATTGGGATATATATTTTCTTTTTATTACATTTCTGCAAATCTACTTTTTGCCGTTTTTTAAACAAAATAAATACAATTAAAACAAAGTAAATTTTCTCAAGATATTATTGATTTTACTGTTTGATGAAAATTATTTTATATATTTGTTTAATTTTTTTTTTTTCAAAAATAAATTTTTTAGGTATTTATATATATTTTACATGTTTCGTTTCACACATAAATCGGACAAAAAAGCAGTCAAGGACTCTGAGGAAACTCATCGCATCTCAACCCACTGGATCTCAGAGCACAAAAACATCGGGAAAGGGCATCTCATCTCCGGGACAAAAATCAGCGCCTTTAAACAGGCCCCGTCCCCCAGCCCCCCCCCCCCAGGGCCCCC